>JAODKN010000039.1:5576636-5596837 GCA_026774425.1 Petrocephalus zakoni | reverse complement strand
AAACAACAGAATTGCTTCTACCTCTTTTGTTGACCAAAGACTTCTGTGGCTGCTCTTTTTCTGCCATCTTCACTCGCACTGATTAAATGCGATCAGATACCACATACGCAACTTCTTCGCTGACAGTATAGAGTGAGAGAGTTCGGGCTTCTGGAAAGGCGAAAGTGTGGATGCGCGCACGTCAGAACGCAGGTCAAAATAACTTAAAAAAAGCGAATAATCGTTTTTTTCGATTACACCATTTTTGTGATCGTTGAGACCCGAAATCGAAATCGAAATTGAAATTCGATTAATTGCACAGCCCTATGCTGACTCCTTTCCCAAGCACTGAACTGAAACGAAACATGCAGACGAGTAAATGTAGTAAAAAAATATTATACAAATTTACAAAGAAAAAGCATGTTTTAGCATAAACTTAATATTTTAATGCTGCAATCAACTTTGCACTTATTACGTGTATTATTTATGGTTAGGGAAAATAAAGTAAACTGACTTAAAATTGTTGAGTACATTTACCATGATGTTTCAAGTGGGGCAGGCCTTGGTAGAGCGTTGTGAATTTACTCAGTCAAATCTGTGGAATATTTCCTGTGCAAATCTGCAGGAAAGGCGCATGCGCAGAAGAACGCTGATGAGCCGCAGTTCACGCTGAAAATTTTATGGTCGTCGTTGCATTCACTAAATTTTATGTTCCTTTAGAGTATAAAAGATATATTGTTACATCAATGAAACAAGTCTCGATGCGAAGTAACAGATATATATGTTGACGTATGTTGACGGTGTATGAAATGGCGGCCGGTATAATGTATTTTGATTGTGAGAGAGTACATGTAGGCTGCTAGGCAATGCTGTTAGCTTCTGCTCTATGCCTGGCCAAACTGTTAGGCCTTTGAACACCTGTCTGGAAATCACCACAAGCAATATGAATGTGAGCTATGTTCTCAGGTGGATTTGAAAACAACTTTGAGCCAGGCAGGTAACAGATGATATAACTAGTAAACATCAAATACTGTCTTTCTGCAGTGAGTTTTCCCTGGCTTAAAGTGTTTAACTCCTTTAACACCTGTCTGGATATCATCACATAATGACAAGCAGTGTGTGTGTGAGCTATGTTCTCCAGTGGATTTGAAGGTGAAAACAACATTGAGCCAGGCTGGTGACAAGTGAAATCACTTGCAGACATCATATTATGTCTTTCTGAAGTGTGTTTTCCTCGGCTCAAAGCATTTAACAAGTTAATACGACTCAAAATACTGAAGTTCTGAACGTGAGCCTCGGTAAATAAGCCCCCCCTAGAGGCGCAAGAGCAGAATTGCAGTTGGTTGCGCAGCTTTAAAGGTGGACCGGAAAATCCAAATAAGGAGCTGCGAATAAGGAGCCAACTTCAGTCTCATCTGTGTGCAGGGCGCCTTCTGGCCCGAGTAAGTGCCTTATTGCCGTCTCTAGCACTGACACTGACTGTTACTAGGGGCACTGACGATGGGGTAAGGTGTCCTGCACAATCTGAATATGAGTGATCTGGGTGCTTTCTGTCCCGAAGTGCCCCCTCTAACAGCACTATTGCTTTCATTTTTCCAGTGGGGCTAGGAGAAGCCGCTAACTTCGCTGCCTACGCCTTTGCGCCTGCAACACTTGTCACTCCGTTAGGAGCACTGAGTGTTCTGGTGAGGTAATTGATGGCATTTCATTTTGCATTTCGTTAGGATGACTTGCATTATTATGACATGCATTACTGGATTGGGGGAAAAAAACCCAGCAGTTGGAAGGTAACATGAGAAATCTTAATTTGCTGTTTGGTACTGATGGAATTTGATGTCTAATGCGTGATGTCGTTTTTCCAATTCAGTGCTATACTGTCCTCCTATTTTCTGAACGAGAGGCTGAATGTTCATGGGAAGATCGGTTGCTTGCTGTGCATTCTGGGATCAACTGTGATGGTCATACACGCCCCGCAGGAAGAAGCAGTTGCATCCTTAAGTGCAATGGCAGAGAAGCTTAAAGATCCAGGTATAGTACTTTTACACTGAGCAATTACTGCCCAGCAACTGAGTCAATGTTGTGAAAATTGAATCCTTATTTAAATTAAGCAGGTTGGATAGAAGTACCTTAATAAGTGGTAGAATGTGAATAGCCAATATCATATCCTCTTAACAGCAGTGCTTAATCTGTACACTCTGAGGTGCCGAAGCTGGTATAGAGCAGAGACCACCTGTGACTGGGGTCCTGGAGCAGAGCTCTGGCACAGCTTGAGTGCTGGCTAGCAGGGTTGGGAGCTTTCTACGGCAACTTTGCAATGTTTATTCTGTCTCCTTTTCTGCAGGCTTCATTGCATTTGCTGTGTGCATAGTGGTGTGCAGCCTTGTCCTCATCTTCTTGGTCGCCCCCAATTATGGGCAAAAGAATGTTCTAGTATACATTGTGATTTGCTCAGTCATTGGTTCGTTGTCGGTCTCCTGCGTGAAGGGCCTTGGTCTTGGGATTAAGGAGCTCTTTGCAGCAAAAGCAGTACTCAAGGATCCCTTGTTTTGGGTCCTGCTGGTGGGTCTGGTGGTCTGTGTCAGTACACAGATCAACTACTTGAACAAGGCTCTGGACATCTTTAACACGTCCATCGTTACCCCCATCTACTACGTCATTTTTACCACGGCTGTCATGGCCTGCTCTGCCATCCTCTTCAAGGAGTGGTACCATATGTCAGCCGACGGAGCACTGGGTACCGTCAGCGGCTTCCTTACCATCATCCTGGGCATCTTCCTTCTCCATGCCTTCAAAGACATCACCTTCACCTGGGACAGTCTTCCGATGTTTCTCCGGTCTCAGAGCTCCCACTGGGGACAGCCTTACATGCCTCTAGACAGGCAGGAGACACCTGTTGACAAACATGCATTTCTTGCTAGAAAATAGGTCACGGAAGGATTATCTCCAGGGTGCTCTATCTGAAATGCACAGCGTCATCCCTGCTGAGGAAATTGCGGGGAGGAAGAAAAATATTTTAATACATTAACAGAAACGATTCTGTGCCTTACAGTGTAACTTTAAATATGGTGTCAGTAAAATACATTAGGTAAATATATAAAGCCTGCCAAAAAAGCAACTATTTTAAAAAATGAGTCATACTTTTCAGTGCAAATCCTGAATTTGTGTTCTATATTTTAATACGTGAATTTCTTACACTTTCCTATTAACATTTAATATTCTAATGGAAAAAGAATTGAAGAATTGCAATCATGTAAATGAAGTTATTTTGATTTTAAAACATTAATTTATTTCAATCGGTTTATAGCAAAAACTTTATTGGCTGTTGCACCTTGCTTTGATTTAGCAAATGATTTTAGATTTTATCTTAATGTATAATATTACTTTGGTCAAGAATTTTTTAAAGACTTTTAGAACTTATTTTTGCAGTTTAACAATGACATACATATACTGGGGTTATGTTCTGAATTCAGAACAGCCACATTTGTGCCATGCGTTTAATATGTGCTAGTATTTAAAAAATGTAATGCTACTTGATGTCTTTTTAAAATTGTGTTCCAAAGTTGGCTTAACACCAATAAAATGACACACAAACTACTGAAGAAGGATGGGAAATTGGTTTTTCTGTATTTCTTCCATTATCAATGCAAATTTACAGGTTGAACCAACAGCATTAATGGCCACTAAGGTTGTTCTTGGCTTTGTACATGTCGAGTTCCTGCGGCATATAGAGGCAAATGCAGCCTGGTGTTCATGACAGCCCATGTCCTCCAATACAGACAAAGGGACACTTTCCTCCCCCAATTAGCTGTAACTGATCCTCTATACAGAAAGAAGTGTAAGCTGAGGAGAGGAAAGTAATGAAGGGCTCATAACCAGAGCTCCTTCCGAAGGAGGGGCAAAGGCAGTAGGACAGGGGTGCCCAATATGTCGATCACGATCGACCAGCAGATCGCACAACATTCAGACTTTGTTACATTAGGTAACAAGATCTACTTAGATCCCTTCTCTTCTAACGCGACACCCAGCAGAACACGTGAATGTATTGCGAGCTAATGCAGAACTCCGGCAAGCAAAGTGACCCAGCCAGCCTTTCAATTTATATCTACTAAAAAGGGATAATAAAAAATAATTGGGGGAGCTGGACCAAGTAAGAAACCATGAATGTCATAAATTGTATTGCGCTCTAAGGGTTCATGCATTGATGCAAGGTTTGCCAACATGCCTGGGGCAGGCAGGTGGTGTAGTGGTTAGGGATGCAACAGTGTTGTCAAAAGATCGCTGATTCAAGTCCCTGACCCACAAGTGCTGCTGAGGTACCGTCCCCAGGCACTGCTCGCCAGGGGCTCAAGTAGCTGCCCCAAGTAGCTGCCCCCTGCTGTGTCACACTGTCACATGGGTTATATGCAGAAGCCACATTTCATTGTTGTGCACTGTGGTGTGTCAACAATGACAATCACATTCACTGATTTTTTTTTTTTAAACATATACTGTACTTATACTGTACTAATATACATAACATTTAGCATTTTTAATGTAGGTAGATCATTTTGGCCTGGTCATTTTAAAAGTAGCTCACAAGCCAAAAAAGTGTGGGCACCCCTGCACTAGAAGATCAAATCTTGTTTTATTTCTTGCCCGCCCACCCCCCAGGCACATACGTTAGCAACAAATCTGCCGCAGTTCAGCGCTTGGCGGAAGTCTGCATTGACCCCGTGTCCATTTGGTGGTCAAGCCGAGCTAGTCAGACAGAGTCTCTGAGAAGGAGCTTCGACTCCTCTGGGTCTGCTCCAGTCTGTTTAGGATGAATTGACTTGTATCAATGAATCGCTCCACACAATTCACAAAGCATGCTTCCGTCCTGGAGTCCAGCTTAGGCCCAGGCTTATCCATGCATTTATCCTGCACAATAAAAGAGAGAAAAGGCTGAAGTGGCTCTCAAATACTGGTAATGTTAGTGGAATGTTATTCTTAATTAAAGACAAATTAATGAAGAAATGTGACAAACTTAAGTCTGATATTTAGCAGCAGCCAGAAAGGCTAATTTTACATGTGCATTCGCATAACATGACACACACACAATACTGCCATATGCACACGGGATAAGTTAGTGCACTTTCCCACGCGCCGACCTACCCAGCACATCTCTGTCATCTGGTGCACGAGCTGCTGAAACCTTTGTTTCTGTGATTCCACCTCTATAAACTGCTGCAGTTGGGGATCCGCTGCAGCTCCCTGGCTGTCCATTTTCACGCCGAGCTCACGAAAGCCAAAACAACCATGCAGGCGAAGCAGACGCGGCACGCTGCTGACCTTCACCTGCGCTGCGCTGCCCTGGCGTGGAAGAAGAAGCCTGCGAGGGCTTCCGGAAGCGGAAGTGACGCGTCGCACACGTGACTTCCGCCCTGGAGGAACACGTGATCTTAAGGCTGTTTTTGCGTTTGTTAGCAGCATTTATTTATTTATTCATTCATTCATTCAGACTGAAATGAAATAGCACATTAATAAAACTAACGGAGTAATAACCGGGTGCGACTGTGTAGTCATGTAGTTACCGCTTTCATTTTTGGGTAAAGCAGTGGCTAATACGGAAATCGCTGAAAGTAACAACCACCATAGTTGCATGCTTTAGCTTTAGCGTTAGCGTTACACAGTGTTAACGAAATAATTAACTTTAAAATATGTAACTAAAATTGCACCACTTGTCTATTATTTGACGAGACTTTTATTGAGGATCGTTAATTCACAAAGCGCCTGATAAGCAGGGGTGTGTACACTACGAAATACATGTACATGAGGACTGTTCTTAAGTACATTTTTCTAGTGTCTGTGCTTTACTTGAGTGTGATTTTTTTGGAAGCGTGACTTTTACTCCAATACATTTGAAAGACATATATTTTACTTTTGTGGATGTATTCACAGATTTTTATGAAATTAAGTCTGAATAGTGACCTCACTAATCATGTTTTTTGAGGATTTACTCTAAGTACTGTACTTGTGTCATTAGGTGCTATAAATGCAAGAAAATGTACTTTTGAATACTTAAGTGTTTTTAAAATCAAGTACTGCAGTACTTTAACTAATCTTTCAATTATTCTAGAGTAATATTTAACCATGAGTATCTATACTTTCACTCAAATAATGAAGTTGTATACCTTTACTTGTCTGATGACAAGTGCCAGTAGCCATACCACCTGTAATTCAGATGAGGTAATACATCAGCCTGGCCAGTAAAAATGGTGCTATCCTTTGGATGAGACATAAAATTAAGGTGCTGACCCTCTGAGGTTATAGAAGATCCTGGGTTTGAGAGTATCTTGGATAAAAACCCAGATCCAGGCTTGTGTGTTTGTGTACAGCAGTGTGTTCGTCTGCAGACTGTGTCGATAAGTACACATACCTCGGCAGCGACATTCATGTGTCTGGTGACTTCCTATGAAGTCAGTAGACAAATTGGTATATTTCTTGCATTGCGAGGGAGTGTATGGGCACTACAGCCACGTGGCCCGATTCCCTGAGGGTGATCTGGCTTGCAGAATCCTCATTGCTGAGGACCCAAGCGGCTGAACCAGGCCAAGGGACTGTAGCACCTGGATGCGGCAGATAGACAGCCATTTCCCGGCGGTGGGACTGGACCCCGTGTCGGCCTGGGGGGTCGCTAACCGGGTTGCTAACCGGGATCATGAGGTCCAGAAAGTAAAAATCCAGACCAGGATTTTGTTTCAGCCAATCAGTTGAGCACAATGAGTCACAGTCACAGAGCACTCGACTAGTTGGTTGAAACAAAATCCTGGTCTGCATTTTTACCTTCTGGACCTGAAATTGACACCTCTGAAGGCTACTGGTGCAATATGGCTGCCATATTGGATGTTTCTGTACAGCACTTTGGGTGTCTTGAAAAGCGCTTTATAAATGTAACATTCATTCACTTAAATGAATGGCACTGAAAAACCTGCTTAATAAGGAAAACAGTTTTGTGGATGATACACGAATGTGCCTGTAATAGGGTGCTTTTCCGAATGCCATGGATAGAAGAGCAATTTCACAGTAAGCTTGTGACTAAGGCCCTTAACCCCGCATAATCCAGGGATTACTGACCCTTCTGTCTGGTCCCCCTATATATCAATCTGATATACATAAGTATGTGTAATATAGTTTAATAATTCAATGAAAGCGGGATGGTATGGTTTCCTCAGGTCTGGGGTTTGAACCTCATGCTTGTTCTGTATAGGTGGAGTCCGCATGATCTTCCCATGTTTCATGGTTTTTCTCCTGAAGCTCAACGGCCTGATTGTGTGAAATCGCATCTCTAAACGGGCCATGGTGTGTAACTGTGTGCTTTGAGATGGGCCGGCATCCTGTGCAGAATGCTCTCCTGCTGAGTGTGCTTGTCTGGCTGGGATAGGCCCCAGACTCATACCAAGCAGGATAAGTACATGCAAGATTCATGGATGCATTCAGTACATTTCGCAAGTTAATCATAGTCTTTGGTGTTTATGAAGCTTAGTGGGTAGAAGAGAAATCAATTTTAATCCAACGGCTGGAAATCTTTCAACATGCTTTCACTGAATGGACAAATGCAGGCGAATAAACAACAGTTCGTAAAACTTTGAATTACACAACATAAATTCAATTAACATAAGAAATCTTTTTTTTTTCCAGAGCAGGATGTTACCAAGAATGATTTCAGATTGAAGAATAACCTTGTATTGCCCTTATTAAATCACACATATATATCTAGACATAGTCTACTAAGTGACAGTTTTTGAACATTTAAAACAGCTACATCTAAATCTACATTATAGATGTGATTCATTTAAAACTTGTACATTGTTACAGAGGAATTATTAAGAAAATATTAGTTAAGGTAATGTAAAACAAATAAAAAATGAAGTCCTGTTTTATATGAAATTGTATGATACTTAAATGCATAAATTATTAGAAATATACATTCACTGGGCACCATTTTACTTTGAATGTGTCTGGCCTTCCAAAATAATTTCTTGAAATAATATGCTAGAACAAAGAATTGCCAAAATGTCCTTGTGTTGGATATATTATTATAACTGGTACAATATATCCATAGTCGATAGACCTGGCACCATCTTCCAGGTGAAGCCATAGCTGAAGGTTGATGTAAGCTGCAGGTGATACCCACCTTTAGCTTTCTCCCTACTGAAGTTCATACAGTAGATCTTGAATAGTAACCACAAGTTCTTGAAACGTTGGGCGCTCCTCTGGTTTCTAACAGAAAGAAGGCACAGTGAATGCAAACTGATCCTGGAAGGACAAACACACTCAAGAACAGATTTTTCCCAAAAGACTTAACCACTACACAGTCTAACCCCCAACCCCTGGACTTCGTTTTATCTATCAGCTATGCAATATCCAATATCTATATGGTATTGATAATATCTGTGCAATATCTGTAGATCTGTGTCCACTACTCACATGATCATCATTACTGTGTAATATTTAAATAATGTGCAATAACCTACACAGTTATTTATTCTTCCATGTGTATATAACCTACACAGTAATTTATTTTCTATTCTTCCATATGTATATAGCACAGCAGAACTTTTTTTTACATTATTTGTTCGTTTATTGTTGTTGTGTGTTTTACATATATGTCTGCACTGGAGGAGCAGCTTTTAATCTCATTATACATGTGTATAGTGAGAATAAAAAGGCCTTCATTCATTCATTCATTCATTCATTCATTCAAGTGCACCAGTCCAGTGTGTACCTGGCTGCTAACCGCCGGGCTGCCTCAGCTACATGCAGCTGTACATAGCTGGAGTTTCTCTTTTTACTTTCTTTAGATAATCTGTACAGACAGAGATAAAATACTGCTATAGAAATTTGGTCCAAGTTTGGTAGTTGGCAGAACATACCTCATGCCAACAGCTGGTCATGATGGTATAAATCCTTTCATTGGCCATCTGGGGGCGATAGAGGCGCAGACCACCAGATACTTTCTCCACTATTTCTGAGTTATTTAAACGCTCATAGGGCATTCTTCCCATGGTGTAGATCTCCCACATCAGGACACCTGGACACGAAAAACATGACAGGATTGGTTAGCTAGGCCTTGTACCCTTGTGTTACTACCTACATTAATTCAGTAAATATGACTTAGTGTATAAATTAAGCATATATTGAAATACTCGGTTCCCTTGACTGACTGGGAATCAACAATAAGTGAATCAGGGCCACAGTGCACTTGCTCGAAAATAAGATAAATGGCCTGAAACTAACCGAAAGCCCAGATATCCGACTTGCTACTAAACCGACAGTAGAGGAGAACCTCGGGGGGGGACCAGCGCACAGGGAACTTGGAGCCCGCGGAGCTGGTGTACTCGTCATCCTCTAATACGTACCTGAAGGAAATCGCAAGACATACATGTCATCAATACAAAGACATTTTGCACATCTGGGTTCCTGTACTATGCTGAGTTCCTTTGCGAGTACCTTTCTCTGTACCTTTGCGAGTACCTTTCTCTGTTCCTTTGCGAGTACCTTTCTCTGTACCTTTGCGAGTACCCTTCTCTGTACCTTTGCGAGTACCTTTCTCTGTACCTTTTCGAGTACCTTTCTCTGTACCTTTGCGAGTACCTTTCTCTGTACCTTTTCGCACATACAGATGAATCAATTTTACCTTGACAGTCCAAAGTCAGTGACTTTGATGGTCCCATTAGAATCCACCAAACAGTTTCTGGCGGCCTGTAACAAAGGGAGTGATTATCAGTCAAACCATTTACATTTTTCCCCACCCTGTCATTTTGTCGAATAAGATGGTCTGCAAATGGGAATATACGCTTACCAAGTCTCTGTGGATATACTGCTGCGATTCCAGGTAGGCCATTCCCTCATTCACATCCTTGCACATTTCGAGGAGCAGAATGGGGGACGGTTGTTTCAGCGAGTCACGGAGATAGTTCAGTAGACAGCCATTGGAGAGATACTCGGTCACAATGTAAATGGGTCTCTGCTTGGTGCAAACACCATACAACTGAACCAGGTTTTGATGGTGAAGCTTCCTAATTCAGCCAAAGACAGAATCAGCATCAAATGTTATTTATATCTTACACTTACAATTCTTTCTTTATAGACCCCCATATGCAAAGTGACACTTACATCATGACTTTAGCCTCGTCAATAAAGTCGTCTTCTGACATGGAGCCTTCTTTAATCATTTTGATAGCTACGTCATGCTGGCCCTGCCATTTTCCATATTTTACCACACCAAATTGGCCATTTCCCAGTTCCTTGATGAAGGTAAGGTCTCGTGGATCAATCTCCCAGATACCTTTGATTAAAGAAGAGGTGGAATTGTGAGAGCCAGTCCTGGAGCCTCGTTCGGGGGAACACTCTAAGTGTTAGATAAAGAAAAGGACAGCTGCCCAGAAATTCAGTTCTCGTTACTTTATCGTCAAGCTAGTGAGTCGCGCAGTACTATAGGTATAGCATACGGGTATGAGGGGGAAATTCTCACCATATCCTAGGCCAGCTCTTGAAGGTGCATTATCGGCCTTATTGGAAACAATGTGCTTCAATCTACTCACCAGACCTAATATTGAGGTACACACAAAACAATGATCACCCTAATGTGCCCTGAGTTTTCATGAGACATTCTTATATATAGTTTGTCATAGATTTATAATTCATATGTAATCAAATTATTATATATTAATTTAAATTAATAGCTGAATTAAATTAATAGCTATTTTGTTCAAAGAGGATATATATCATGGTGTATATAGTGTATATAGAGTCTCTCTTTTATAATTTTATTTCAGTTTCTTATATCTTATTTTTTTTACATTCTTGTCTTGTGTCTCTGTGTGACAGCTCAGTAGTAACATGAGCAATTTCCTCCGGGATCAATAAAGTTTTTCTGATCTGATTCTGGATGTTAGATATCAGTTTATATGGTCTCCTAATCTATATTCATCCACTACTATTATGTATTTGCACTATGCTGCATGTCAGATAGTGAGGTTGTATCTAATATATAAATGTGTGGTCGTATGAAAATGCAAAATTATACGTCAAGTTCTACAACGAGTGCAGGGATGTCCCCACAGTGACGTCCAGGCAAACACCTGCAGCATTATGCTGGTGGTAGGTGATGAGCTCATCAATGCTGGAGAAGTTGTGCTTCTCGGCCAGGTAGAACTGGCCCTGCGGCGTGGTGCAGATGTTGTAGTGTCTGCAGCTGCCCACCGGCTCCCTGGGAGTACACGAGAGAAACTGCTCACCGCGGTACAGTGCGTTTTTACAGCCCCGAGGCTCTGAAAGAGCTGCAGATGCAACGGATGCTGCCACCATCAGAATGACTGATACCCTGGTCATGTACAGTTCAGGAAACAAATGCAGCATTTGCATGAAGAAATTTACATTTTTCTACCACAGGCAGGCTGTGTTCCTGCTGGCTATTTTCAGTTCTTCCTTTAACACACTTAGGTTATTGTTTCAGTATGTAAGACTTGCTGCGCTCTCATAAGAGTGTAATGCATCTTACGCAGAAAGGCAGGCAGGACTTACCCTGGAGCTTTGGCGTATAATGACACGGTGTATTTACCAGCTTTACTGGAGTCTCGCACTAAGAACCCACCATCTTTGTTCTGCCAAGAGATAATGGTAACAGACGACCATTGTTATCATTGGTATCATATGTTTCATATTCAAACAAAAACAGACTTACAGTATTAATAATATATTTTCAATGGAATTTTGTTACTCAGAGAATTGTGCTGAAACTGCATTTCGAAACATAAAGCATTTGGCTCTGCTGGCTTCCAATTACAGATAAATCTCTTAAATTTAGATTCAGGATGCATACAAAGCAGGGAAACACCCTGCATTTGACACACATTCATTGAATTAATTCGTAGAGTCTCAGCTCCAAAGCAGGAATTGAGGTATTGCTGACGTCTGCCATTGTATGGCTTATTGACAGAGCAGGAAACACCCTTAGGTCTGCTCTCACCTCAGCCTTTAGGAGCTTCTCTGCTTGGCTGCGGTTAATCTTCTTGCAATACCATCTGGAGAATAGAACAGAAGTTTAGCAACATCGCCGTTAGCCTTCACAAGGGCAGCATTAACAGGAAAACATGCATAACATCTTTTTTTCTGTCTGCTTAACAAACTAGAGTTTAGAATTTTGGCATAGTTGCTGGACTGATTCACAAGAAAATTTGTACTTTATTTAGTGCAGGTGGAATTTAATGCTGTGTCCTAACAAATGCACCACTTTGCACATTGTTTAACTGAACTTATTTCAAAAGCTGTTTCATCTAATAACTATTTAGCCGTGTTCTAACTCCTGATTAGTACGATTATTAGTATTACTGCTTTCATTAATAATTAAACATATCTAAACAGTCATTTAAAATATAAAATTTTATATGCATTTTTTTTTCTTTAAAGGATGAAAAATGTACTGACAGGGCCCTGTTCAATAAACAGGAACATCCGTTTGATCATTTTAGTGTTATACTACCTCTGCTAGATGTTCCTCATCATTTGCTGATATTGAGTTATTCCTGTGTTTAAGAAACCAGGATATATTTTCATTGCGTGTGCCCCCTTGTCATAAACATAATTTTGCTGTTATTAGATATTTGCCTTTGTTATACTTGAATACATGTATGAGGTGTTTTTACTTACGGAAACCTCTCAAAACCATGTCCGGCTTCAATAACATAATTGCTGGGAATGTATCCTTCTTTTCTGGGGAAGAAAAAAGGAACATAGGATGAAATAAACACATCTAGGGATGTCAGGGCTCCGCCAAGTGGGTTTTGAATAAACTGTGAAATAACATGATTCCCAACTGATTAAAAAAAAAGATTTCTCAAAAGCTGTCTCACCCATGTTTGTCCCTCGCCCTCCACCAGCTGGCATCCACTGCCTCGAGGATGGTGTACTCCTCTCCTCGCCTCAGCGGGAGATCCTGCTCATTTAGTGGGGTGAACTCGTACTCTGCTATGACGGTGGTTCCTGAAGACGGACCTGTGGGCTGGGGACACGGTGTTTGTGATGGAGGCGGTGAGTCCTACAAGAAGCATCGAGGGCAGTAGTTATACACAGAAACTCAGCCCCGACTCGCTACGTTGCCACTTATTCGTTTAGGGGAGACTTTAGTCCAAAGAGCCTTATGAGGGAGGCAAGTTGGACATACGGCAACAGAAGCCTTCTGCAGTCAAGGGAGCAAGAAATAAGGGAAGGTGTCAGGGAGGCATATTTGACTTGCACAGAAATCTGACAGAAAGACAAACCTCAGTTGGTGTCGGTGGAAGAGGCTTCCTGGTTGTGCCTCGATGGATACTCCTACCAGGAAATCCTACCAGGGAGAATGGTTAGGAAATGGCAGCCAAGACGTCAGCCATAACGCTGCTATTTACTGTAAACTGGTACTTATACAGGTACTCGTTGTTGTAGGTTGTAGGTTTTAGTTCCTTTACGTTGTTTTACATTACTTCCTTTTTAGTACTTTCCATTATCATGGGATGATGAACACGTCAAATGTCAGGGGAGAGGATGGAACCGAGTAACATTTGCTTAGTAAAATCAGGCCAAGGAGGGGGTTCGGGTTTGAGGTGCTTATTCATGAACTCACCCCCATTCCTGGGCTGCAGCACTTCGCACCCCAGGGCCTGCTTGACACTCTGCTGACAGCATAACCACATGCCATCCACCCAGAAACGGGGGTGATATTTCTGTGCCAGGTCCTTGTTGAACCGTACCACTAGAACCAGAAGCAAACACGTAGACATTTGCATCTGCCAGGAGCAGAGGTGTGCACATTTTGTAACCATTTTGCATATATGCTAAAATTTGCATGGGGACCCTCTAGTTGGAGGAGGTGCACTGAGGAACACTCCAGACTGTTTTATTCTGCAGTCTGTCCGCTTATCAGCGCTGACACGCTTTTGGTCGGCGATTAAAATCCCGCATAGCTGAACATGCAAAGTCACCAACCGCGCTTCAACTGGTCTATCCACCGTCTTCGAATGTCCTCGCTCTTAGCGAAAATGTAGAGTGGGCCCTCATCGTAGATGATCTGTCGTGCGGAGACAAGACATGAGAGGCGTTTTTAGTCACATCCCCCGGGCATCTCGAGTGAGGCCTCACTGGTTATCGCTTCCTAGTTTCTGACAAGTTTCCCGTGACAAACTTAAAAAAGGAAACACAGCTGCCCAGGAAGGAAGAGCAGCCTTCTTTAATGCAGATACTGCTACTGCTGGCCATTGTTACAGAACCAATTATAATGACATATGAGTGAATATGAGAGCCAAAACGTAAACATAACGCATTTATCTGCTTACACTGAAATAAAGACATTTCCAAGGTAGTCTAATACATTAGAAAAGTTTTTCTTTCTAATTATTTTCTGAGAAATGTTAAGAAGAGCAAGTTAAGGCTTGACCCTTACTAAAGGTGACACATTTATTTTCCTCAATGAAAAGAAAAAAACGCATAGGAGGCGAACTGGACATAAAGAAATTTCAGTCGGGTCTTTGGTAGGTTTTAAATTCCTCTAGTCCAAATTCCCCAGGAAAGCAAAACAGGATTATGGCTGCTCACAGAGCGACGGAAATATTACACCTTTTCTCAGTCTTTTGCAGATACCTCTACAATAGTGATTAAGTAGAAATAATTCAGATGACAGAATTAAAATAAAATATTCAGTTTTTCTTCCAAGAATTAAAGATGCAGCTTTAATATAGGATTAGGCACCATAGCTGAGTATTATTGTCGAGAATGTGAGCCGCTACATAGCCTGTAACATTCCGCTGCTCGCGTCTCAGCATCGTCACTCAATGTGGCTTTTTTTACGATTAAGACCAATTTCACTTCTCCCATTTGTTCACTTTACTTTCACTTTTTCTTAACTATAGTGTGCAAATTCTATGCATGTCTTCATTTAACGACCCTTCCTATATCTGTCTGTCATTACGGTTATTAAAATGAGTTTGGCGTTGCTTAAGTAGGCCCTGTTTCATTTCGGTTTGTGCTCCGTCTGCCTGGTCTCTGTCTGAATGCAAAAGGGTAACGGTCCAGATAAAACGTGTCAGGGCTGTCAGTGACAAGTAGATAAAAGAGTGTAGGGAATGGCGTCAGCATTCTCAGAACAGGCCGCTTTGGGCCATTTGGATAAACAGGTGTGGTTTACCGGGAGGCTGGGAGACAACTTTCCTGCTTTTACTTCCTCACTTCCGGGTAACTTCATAATAACAAGGGCGGCCATTATGGTGCCTTTCTGTGAGACATTTCCTTAATCACTCGGGACGGATCCAGAATGAATGTATTTAAAATGAAAATAGGATGCTTCCATTATGCAGTGCTATCCTAACCAAAAACAGAATTATATAATCTTTTAAATGCAAAGTGATTGTAGATTTAGTATTTTATAGAGATTCATTTTTATGTATTCATGCTCACAATATATGGCATCCATACTTATCCATACTTGAGGCAAGTAAGTGGATTTACAGTGGATTAAGTATAAAGTGATGCAGGGTGGCTGACTCTCACACGTCTAGCATGACTCTCATACTTTCTGACTCTCGCACATCTGTCATGACTCTCACGCTTTCTGACTCTCGCACATCTGTCATGACTCTCACGCTTTCTGACTCTCACACATCTGCCGTGACTCTCACGCTTACAGACTCTCACACATCTGTTGTGACTCTCACGCTTACAGACTCTCACACATCTGTTGTGACTCTCACGCTTTCAGACTCTCGCACATCTGTCATGACTCTCACGCTTTCTGACTCTCACACATCTGCCGTGACTCTCATGCTTTCAGACTCTCACACATCTGTTGTGACTCTCACGCCTTCTGACTCTCATTCTCATGCAATAAATCTTACGGCAAATCTATATTATTTTATTATAAACCTAAAATTGCCTGCATCAAACCGCTGTGGTAGTTTGCAAACCCTATAGACTACTTACAAGGTAATAAAACTGTTACATAATTGTAAATGAGAGTGCAAATGTATCAAATCGAAAAGCTCACACCAGCCAGCTGATAATGCATGGTATCCTAAATGGAACACCAGTAACTTTAAATACTGCACCAGTAGAATGGAAATATTGCAGATAGTGTAACAGTACCTTCTGTCTTTCCTTAAACATGTTATATCAGCCCATCGCTGACAGGCAGCACATCCCCCTGCTGTTCCTCACCTGAAATGGATACAGCCGCTCCAAAGGTGCGTTTTCCTCTGTTTCCACCATCTCCACACACCTGATCTTCTCTACCTCCACTGAGCCCTTCAGTGCTTTCTTTTTCTAGGAATGCATGAAACCAACATGAATGTATGTACTTGGGAAACGTTCACAGCTAAATGTGTCTAGCAATGCTTTTGGCAATGATTTTTAAATATGTAAAAATGGTGCTTATTTGGGTGAGAAGGTGCCGGCCATTCCCGAGTATGCCTCACGCGGCCCTGCCGCCCGGTCCCCACGTACCGCTTTCTCAACGTCGTAGTCATAGTAGGAGATCTTCTCTTCCGTCAGAACAAATAGCCGCTCCTTGAAGTTCAAGGGGGAGGTTTTTTTCTTCTGCTGGGAGCGTTTAATGAAGAGTTCTTCCATGATACTTCCTGACATCATCAGGGATTGACTCTATCGGGAGCAAAGGAGGCAAGGAGCATATGACAGTGCTGAGCTACTGCAGAGCCCGGCTGCGGCGACGTGGAGAACCCCCGCAGAACCCCCGCACAACCCCCGCACAACCCCCGCACAACCCCTCACTCCTACATTTGCTGTCTCGTCATGTTTGAAGTTTGTTGAAGTTTTAAATTTTGGCTGGATTTGTTTTCGTGCTTTTCCCCAGATGTATGCTAATGATGGAAGCACTGTCCCTGTCGATGTTTGTTGGTGTTAAGCACGCAGCCATACCTCTGTCTGAATCTACGCACCATCATTCCTCAGCCCCACTCACATCTTACCTGCTCCTCATGTAATTTCAGCGACAGCAATGCAATGAGGGTGATGTTGACTCTGAAACGGAGGCACTATGCTTCAAACTTCATAAATAAACTTGTGCAGTCACTAAATAGTGCTTAATAGTCATTGGTGGCATTCAAATTTTCGCACAAGTTATACCCTGAACAATTAAATTGAAAAACTGACAACAAACCACAACGTCTGTGCTTTACTCTGTAGACATTCATACTACATTTTTGCAAACAACATACCAATTTTCAATATTCATTTGAGTCTCTCATATTCTGTATATACAGCGCAGTGTTCATCAAGCCTGGAAAAAACAAACAAATAGGCAGCTATAACAACAAGAACAACAACAATGATAAAAAACGAATAAAAGTTTGGCCCATGTGCACCAGATGTTACCCAAATATTCTGTAAGCACAGTGTCGATACCCAGGGTTATCTACAGGTAATGCAAAAGCAGAGATTGGACTTTCAACAGAACAGCAAGCTGTTGTAGCGTTGATAGGATGTTACTGGACGCACAGCTTTCAAATTACAAAAACTTGTATATGGCTAACTATAGCAATTAAGTGACTGACCAAACTGGCAATAATTATCATTGATTATAATACTTACCATAAAAAAATAATGTAACAAATTTATGCTCAAATTATATTGTAACCCAGCAACATAGAACATTGTCTGCCTTCTTCAGTCACACATCGTCATCATGCATTGGTCCTGAGGGTTTGCTATTCAAAGACTTTGTAATCTATTGCAACATCGAAGAAGAAGGAAGTTCCCGGCACTCAGCAGTGAGCGACAAAGCACTTTTCGTTGTGTTTTCCTCACTAAACTCTGTCTTCCCTCCTTTCCTGCAGTCAGGAAAATGCTTCAGTCTTCCAGGTCATCACTTACAAGTGCACTTAGTTAGCAAATTATATACATCAGTAAGTTCAGATGTCTCCTATCTAAAGAGATTAGCTACCTGAAAACAACGTTACATTCTCGTTTACAACTGTTTCAAATGTTACTTCCTTTGTGTGTCCCTGCTGATATTCTGACCCGTCACAGATCACTGATGTGTCTTTTTACACCGGGTGTACACAGAAGCATTTACGATGTGGTCCATAAAATACATGTTACTTCTGTATTTCTGAAGCAGGGACAACAGAGCTAGTTCAATTTCAAATAATTATAAAAAAACTCAAAAACAATTAAAAATAGAACTACAATTTTTTAAAATGATTATTTGCTTGTCTATCTGATGTATCTCCCTCTATTTTTTGTGTAAAACCACAGGATATTGCATCACTGCTGCTATCAGTATTGCAGTTAAGTAAAGGTTACTTCTACAGCTTGACTCGAATAGGCTTTAGAGCAGAAATGCTGTACTGGACAGTGAAGTTTTCACTCTGACTAATGAGGTGTGCAGTTTTGCTTTTTATTCTATAACAGTGCATTCATGGGTTCCAATATAGGGACACGTTCTCTGCAAGACAGGCATACATAACTGATGTATTCTGTCTTAACTACTTGTCTTTATTAGCTACCTTAGATGCTAATCTGCTTGTATAATTTATAAGAATAAAAATTTGCATTGCCTTTGTTAATAGGTTCAATGCCTCAATGATTTAAATCAATCGAACATACCAATATTCAATATCCGTCAGTCTATGCAAAATGATGGCTATATAGGCATTACTGTTGGCAAACTGGCACCTATAAATTCAACATAGTGTATGATTGTGTATGTGGCCTGAAATGGACTGGCATCCAACCAGATGTGTTCTGTAACCGCTGGGGACTGTCATGCTGAGAATAAGCTCCCATGTCACCCTAATAAAACGTTTGGAAGATGGACTGATCTATGTCAATACTTGTTGAGACTTAAAAAGTATTAATTATCAATGAATGTTCATGACAATGCATATAATGTACTATACACTGGAATTTTAAAGAGGACTTTGGGTTACTAGGATTTAGTTATTAATCATAATAATTATTAATGGACATTGATTAATATAAATAGATATGAGATATCCATCCATCGATTGTCTATACCTATTCACTTCATCATACTCAGGGTCTCAAAGGTCCAGAGCCTACCCTAGAAGCTCCAAAGCATAATATCAGATTAATTAATAGACAACTTTCAGTGTTGTGGTATAACTCGTCACCTGAAATGTTAGCATGTTGCTGCCTTAAGTAGGACTGTCATGAAAATGTGTATACATTTTATAACATTTCTCATTATAATGTAATGAACACGTTTATTATTTTTGACATTATTATCTGCAATTGCATCTCCACTTCATAGAATTCGGTTTATGGTTTCTCCTGAGTTGGCAGCTTATGCCACAAACCAGCATTTCCCTCCGTCTTTTTGCTAGTGAAATCGGCACGTTATCTGATTGTCAGATGAGCCCTTCCCTTTCAGTGCGCTGCATTTTGCCTGAAGAATTTAGCAACATGCAGAAAGTCACTTGATTCTTTATGCATTAGCAGGATGAAACCACAGGCCTTCACTATAATTGTATGAGAGAATACACTGTGGTAGTGCATCAAATAAGTGTTATTGCTATACTACTATAGCTACCCATCAAGAACCAACAGATCATTTATGACAATAATAATACTGTAGTCCTGTTCATTCCAGAAAAAAATCCATGTTTCTTTGTTATATATATAACTATATATGTATATATAGTTATATTTAACTGAAATATAACTAACATAACTTAATAACTTAACTAAAATATATATATAGTTATATATAAATATCTATGTATATAGTTATATTTAGTTATATCTAGTATAGATATAGCTTTCACACACATATGCGTGGGTGCATATGTGTCTGTGAAAAACTGGTTACAGCATTAGTAGCCTTGGTTGTGATTAACAGCATAGTGACCGCGTAACTGTGTGTGTGTGGGGGGGACAAACTATTAAAGCAAGACAACGTGTTGAATAATTTGGGTTATCAGAAATGCAGAGCCAGTAAAATTGACAATAACAATCTCACACAGTTAAAATGGTTCTCCGATGTCCTGTGAACAGTGTTACAGTGTTACGAGTAATGTAACTAAATGGAGACCACCATGTGCCTCTACCAAACACATACACAAAACAGTGCTCCCTGATGTCCAGTGAACAATGTTACAGTGTTAAGAGTGATGTAATTAAATGGAGACCACCATGTGCCTCTACCAAACACATACACAAAACAGTGCTCCCTGATGTCCAGTGAACAATGTTAC
>JAODKN010000039.1:5564123-5574983 GCA_026774425.1 Petrocephalus zakoni | reverse complement strand
CCGGGCTGGAGACTAAAGCACACGAGGGCCCGGCCCTCCCGGGCTGGAGACTAAAGCACACGGGGCCCCGGGCTGGAGACTAAAGCACACGGGGCCCCGGGCTGGAGACTAAAGCACACGGGGCCCCGGCCCTCCCGGGCTGGAGACTGACACCTGTGCTTTGGGCCGTTGGCTGCTGGTGATTTGCTGTGCGATTGTTATTGTGATGTGCGGATCAGTGACGATATTGCGTGTTTCTTTGCCTTTGTGGTGTGGCCGTGCAGGTGAACGTGCCGAAGACTCGCAGGACCTTCTGCAAGAAGTGCAAGAAGCACCAGCCGCACAAAGTCACCCAGTACAAGAAGGGCAAGGACTCCCTTTACGCGCAGGGTGAGCGCTGTGCCTGGGGCTTTCAGTCATACCCGCTCTGCTTACAATCTGCCAACTTCATTATTAGGCTGTTAAGAATAAAAATGGTGGACTTCCTGGCAGGTGGTACTCCAGGCGCGGGAAACGCTGGCCTACGGACGGCCTTCCATATTTGCAAATGTATGATTATCATACGCCATAGATTGTCACTTAAAATAAGTCATCCTTTGCATTCTGTTTTAAAATGGTTCAGGATGCAAAGCATTGTTTCATTTGCTTCCAGGTAAAAGGAGATACGACCGCAAGCAAAGTGGTTACGGTGGCCAGACGAAGCCTATTTTCCGAAAGAAGGTATCCGTCCCTTTAATAAATCTGAAGACAGAGCAGCGTGAGCTGGATGATGTTAGCGCCACAGTCACTCTGCTGAATGTTTCAATATGTGATGTCTGTGGCACGCAACATCTTATAATTTATCAATTGTCTGACACATACCTTAGCTTCCCGTTATCTGTGACTTACCTTTACTTGTGATTCCCGTTTTGTAGGCAAAGACCACAAAGAAGATTGTGTTGAGGCTGGAATGTGTCGAGCCGAACTGCAGGTCCAAAAGGATGCTGGCCATTAAGAGGTGCAAGCACTTTGAGCTGGGCGGTGACAAGAAGAGAAAGGTGAGCCTGCTGCTGGGTTACCGGCTTCCTCATTCCCGGGCTTGGAAGCTTTGTGCTTTCCTCCAGGTCATTAGTAACATTTGCCGCTGAATTTCAGGTTTTTGGCTATATTTGCCCAGCAAATTTTTGCAAGGTCTGGCTTATTATGGTCTGCTTTATGTGGTCTGAATAGGTTGCCACTTAAAGAAAATCTGTTCTTTTTCTTACCTTAATAGTAATATGGCATGTTTTTTTTCCACCAAAATGTTCATTGTGTGTTTTGGGAATATATATTGTAAGGCATGGTTTGAGTCTTATTTATTTAATTGTTGACTGAAATTCATGCATTTTTTTTCTCCCCCCCCCCCCCCCACCCAGGGCCAAGTTATCCAGTTCTGAAGAGCTTCTTGTTTATTTGTGGATGAAGTCTTTGTCAATAAAAGTTGATAAGTGCTTGGGACTTTGTTTCATCATTGCAGGAATCATTATTTTTCTTGCCTTATGCATGAGCTGCTTTATATATTTGGATATTCGATATTTCATGCTAGTCATGTTTTTAACTCCTACTGTTCCAGTTAACTACAATTCTATTTTTGGTAGAGGAATACAATTTAAACTCAATTTATCTGAGAATGTTGCTTAAAGAACGTTTTAAGTCATTACTATTTAAATCACTTTTATGTGCTTAATTGAACTTGTTTGGTTCTTAACACAAGGTTAATCTAGTCAGTGCTGATGTAATCCGTTCTTTCATTTTAATGTAATTTTTTTTAAGACTTGCCCCTTCCTATTTTCACGTGGGAACTGTGCAGCTGAAAAGCAGTGCTGGATTTTTTTCTATAAGAATCAATGATGTTCTGACCCCGAATAGACATTACTTTAATAATAGTAATAATTATAGTTAAATGACTTTTCTAGTGGAAAGCTTCAAGGCTGTAGTGAATCAGTTTTAGTATATTTAAAGAAATCAATATCAATACAGCAATCATTAGTGGACCTCATGAAGTCCTCCAAAATGGATTATAAACAATGTGCTGACCTTCAGTCACACTTACCCTGGCAATAATTTCCATGGTGCCCTTTTTATCCTAGGCTGTGAGGTCCTAATGATTGGTGATTTAGCTTTAATTAGATTGTCTAGTGTTATTAACGCTTTATAGTAATTTTTATGCTATGGCTCTGGGCCCCTTGAGGCTTGTTGATGGAAAAATCCATGAGGAATACCAGTACCATCGACCCCCCCCCCCCCCCCCCGTATAAATTTGGATGCCTCCAGTTGTAAATGACAAATTAACATTTGCGACTATTCCGTTCACAATCTAAAATGGTAATACCTTTAAGATCCCCACAATTCCTAAGTGCTTTTATTCTTTCCTCTAATGTACCAGGTCACCTGAAGTATGTGTCTGACTAAATGTCATGAGGAGCTTCTTTTTCTCCCATCAGCCAAGTGTGCCATTTCAGCCATGCATATTCCCATTTGCAGTACTGGTGAACTGTTTCCAGGTAACCAGGTGCTAACCTGCTTTACCTTGGGCTTTTCTGGTCCTCCCTCTTATCGCTGTAAGTCTTCCTACTTTTTACCTACAGCTTTTCCGAGCGTTACAGGCTTCTCGAATTCCCTGGCTTCAGTACAATTAAGTCCAGAAAAAGTATATTAGTTCCTGATCTGATTTAGCTTCTGCATTCATAAAGCGTCAGAGGAAATGCCATTCTCTGATCCATTTTGATGTCAGTGACTTTGACATACCATTTTTTAGGCCCTTCGTGGCAGCACTGCAGCGGCTGGTGTGACGTGTTCCTGACTGTTTCATCTTGTGTTGATTATTGTCTGAAGGAGATGATTTCAACATCTTTTTCTTGAAGGCACAATATTTTCATTGATACATTTTCTAGAAAGTAGATTGATATTTCATTTTGAAAGATAACTGTTCTGCTAGCTTGTTTCATTTAGGCCTTGTGAGACGGGAATTATAGTCATCTAGTGAAATCTCTTGGATCTACACTTAATGACATTCTGTCGGACATCTCTGGACCCGTGTGGTCATGGCAGAGGGTGCTGGGGCTGTTTTCAATAGAATAGAAATATATTATAACAATGAAGCCTCCATATGCCCAAGACCATTCATATATCATATGAACACATGATAAATTATGAAGTCAAGAGGTCTGTCTCAGCAGAACTCAAGTGATTGTTAGATGTTGGTGTGATTGAGCAGATGGCTGCATCTCCATGGGTCTCACCTAGAGGAGTAACCCAGAAGAAGATAGGTAAGGCTATTGTGATTGACTCACCTAGAGGATCTATTCCCTAATCTGTGTGGTGCTACTGTTTTCTCGATCATTGGTTGGATTAATGTGTTTCGCCAAATGCTTTTGTTGCAGGAAAGCTATTGCATGTGTAACACATGATGGATTATTGTGATACCAAAGGGTGCTATATTGTATTGGGTTTGCATGTGCTGCACGTCACAAATTGAGGATGATAGTATTAAAAGACATACCACATGTACAGAATTTTTAGACGACACAACCATACATAGAAAAGATGCCTGAGAACATGGACCAACAGTTGCATGATATCTTCTCTGCACTAGAGAGAAAAGATGCCTGAGAACATGGACCAACAGCTGCATCACTGACAAGTGCAAATTCAATGAGTGAATTCTGCATTTCCTAGGTCATATAGTGCAGCTGATGACCTGCTGCCCGATGATGAGCACCTGAAGACACCTACGGATCACTCTATCCCTCGTTTTTTCTTGGGCTTATATCTTGATATTCAGAATTTGTGGAACGGTATCCATCAGTTGTCGAGGCTATGCATTGCCTGCCTTAGAATAGAAGGGACTGTCCAAAGGACAGAAGCCACACCAGCAAATTTTGAGAAGGTGAAAATGTATTGTGGAAAGCCCTGAACTCGCTATATTTGATCCAGGCTTACCAATATTGGTTTTGACAGATGCCTCTGATTTTGGCTTGGGTGCTGTGCTCACACAGATGCACCCAGACAACACAGAACTTAATGTTACCTGACACCAGCTAAGTGCAAGTATTCTGTTGTTGAAAAAGAGGCCTTTGCATGTGTGTTGGCTGTGGAGAAATTGAGACCATATCTTATAAGGAAGACAATTTACACTGAAAACAGATCACCAAGCTCCCAACACTCTGTTAGCTACAAGAGGACATTAAAACTGCCCTGTGTGCCCTTAATTGCCCCTCGGGGACAAATAAAGTTTTTTGAATTGAATTGAATTGAAATGTAGGAATGTGAATTACTAGGTGGTCAGATTGTTTAATTATAACTATGATATAGAGTATAGACCAGGAATACAAAGCAATAAAATAGACTGCCTTCCGTGGTTATCACTGCCATCTTCTGAAAATGTGGAATTTGTGACAGGACTTGGTTGCCCTTCTTGAACGTACCAAAACAATTTCCCTGAAGGATTTTGCTGCCGCCTGTGCTACATGTCAGGAGCTGAGTGCGCTGTGGGCAGCACATCGCCTACTACCGATAGTACCACATGCACTCAGACAGCCTCTACTTGAGCTGGAACATGAAAGTCACAAGGGGATTGTTCACACCAAAGGGAGACTCTGAGAGCAGTATTGGTTGTGTGACATGAATGGAGTTCTTGATAGTGCCAGTTTGTATTACATGCTGTATTACAAGCCTACAAACACTCATGCTGCTCTTTTGAGGCCCGTTCCATTCCCAGAAGGACCATGGGAAGTTGGGTATTAACATAGTTGGACCATTTGAGAATGCTCTTTGGGAAAGTCATGATGTCACCACAGTGGCAGATTACTACAGCCAATGGCCAGCGGTTGCCTTCACTTCCACCCTCATATCTCGAGCCATCATCCCTTCCTAACGGTACTTTTCAGTCATCATGTTAATCCATATGAAGTGGTCAGTGATATTACTTCAGCTGAAGTTCCTGAATTACTGAGTTTCTGAAGGCATAAAACACTGAAGATGATCCATATATGACCCACAATCAGACAGTTTAAAAGGGTTCTCAAGGATCCTACTGTTGCTCAGCTCCAGAAGCTATAAAGAAAGCTTTTGTTCAGAACGTCCCGATGCAGTACAGAATGACACCTCATTTAGCTAATGAAGTGTCTCTGCATGAGTTAAACATCATCCCTTCCCGCCAATGGAGAGGATGCACAAAATAATTGCTACAAAAATACCTAAAATAGAAGCTTACACTGATGCCGAAACGGGACCAAAGAACCCTGTGTATAGAAATGATTTGGTATGGATCCAGAATATATCGCATGTGAAGATCGGATATTCATGGTTCATAGGACCAACTAGGGTTTTCAAGAAATTCTGCCAAGCTTTGCAGGAAACGGAATGCCGTCCATCTCATACTTTCCTGACCTTGCTGCCTCACAAGTTGATTCACCAGCACCTCCTCAAGGGAATTCTGTGCTAGAGCCTTATGAAGAGAACCTTTTACTCAGAGGTACTCATGACTAGTCAGATAAAGACAGAGGCCTAGTTGGCTTAAGGGCTATGAACCCTGATGTGTTAGCATGAAAATACATATAATCTAACACTTCTTGGGCTGTTGGAATTCGCTTTACTGCAGTGTAAACCTGTTAAATTTACTATTCAAGATGCTAAATTAGTAAGTTTATGGATGTTACTGTTTATGGTAATACTAAGTATTGCAGTAGTAGTTACAATGGATGACTTGCACTACACGCTCAGCATTTTCTTTCTAATGTCATGGATTAGTTAGATTGGTAGGGGGGATATGTTGTTCCTACTACTTGCCTTTGGGTGGCGCTGAGGATTTACGATGAGTGACTGAGAAGGGTATGGAAAAAAATGAAAATAAAGAGAAGTTTGAATCGTACTCATGTTACGTTGTGCGTTTAATCCATCAAGTTAAAAATACAGCACAGCACAAATACAGTTGGCTAGCTAAACTGACACCGAGATCTTTTGTTCACTTTCATCAATCTCACTGCGATCACATCGTTATATTGGGGACACATATGAAAATCAAATTTTGTTGCAGGAGATTTTATCCCAGTGAATGTTGACCTCAGTTGTTCTATTCAAGTTTTTCACATTTATCTTCTCAGGTGGTGGCCAGAACAACTGAAGCAGAAAGAAAACTGATACTTACAGACTCCTGGAGTCTCAGTGGTAGTAGCTATGACATCGTGCTTACTCTATCAGCATGGGAATGACACTGTCCGGTCTGTGAATAAGCTATATGGACAGTTATTAACCACAAATTTGCATGGGATTGTCATACTTATTGATTTTAGGTGACATGCCTCGCAGCTTATGGGCTGCAGTGACGTTCCAAGAAGAGGCGGCCTGTTTTCATTCAAAGTAATCGCACCTAATAAGGAAGAACGTTTTACAAAACCAGTTCACAGGTACTGGAACCAGAACATATTGAAAATTGAATGATTTACTTATATCATGATATGATTCTATACACTATTCAGGTTTTACAATTCAGTACAATATGGTGTAATAGTTAAAGGTTTAATGATATGTTTATTTCTGAGCCACAGATCATAGCTGCTGGCTCAGTCTAATGCAGGGGTGGGCAATTTTATCCGCAAAGGGCTGGTGTGTATGCTGGTTTTTGGGATAACCCTGTTCAAGGTCAGCTGTTCAGACCCAGGTGTGAGAATTCTTCAGCCAGTCAGTCCTCTAATTAGTGATCTAATTAGGGAGTTGCAGCGAAAACCTGCATACACACCGGCCCTTTGCAGATAAGAACCTACTTTGCCTGTTATTTGTGCCTTTTATCAGTGCTTGTAGGCCACAGTAGCACGTCCATGCTGATCAATGCTACTGTCTCTCCATGGAGTCTGCTGCTTAGCCGTTGCTATTGCTATTAGCTATTACCGTTATTATTAAAAGAATGGATGTAACATGTTCATGCTGTTCTCTCTCCATGGAGTCGGCTGCTTGCTGCTTCTCTTTATAAGTCTATTTTCATGACTTTGACATGCAGCAAATGCACATTCTGCAGGCTGCCAGTGTTGTAAATTTTACATTAGTTTGTATTGAAGGGCACATTGAATTACTTACACTTTATTAGTATTCTTTAATTGATTATTTTAAAATCATTTATATAAAGAATTGTGCTTTGAAAACATTTAAAATTGTTCTGTGTGAAAGCCATTTTAGATGAAGCCGCATCAGACCCTTATTTGCTTTTTAAATGGTCTTTTCATTCTTAATTATCATCTGATCTTGTTTAAAGAATGAATAAAAAAATATATATATGGAAAACATTCTTAGAGAAATTCAGCAATCTTATGAAAAATAATTATGCTAATAATAAACAGGTAAAATAATTAAGCAAATTAGTAGGTTTTCAGAGCTTAAAGCTTTATAGCAAATTCTAGTTTAATATGCAATTAGATAATAATTGTCAAGGATGATTTAAAAGCAACAGGGTTCAATGTTGCACAAAGTGATTGTGGTGCTAAATGTTACATTTGTTTCATTATGGAATGTCATTGAATTGCAAAAGAAGCAGGCTGATTGGCTAATAAGGTGAGCTGCTGTTATGCGGTCTTCTGCTTCAAAGCCCCTCCCACCAATTTCTTAACTTCCTTGTTAGACTTTAGCAGACACTGAATATGATTAGTGATGCTTTAAATAAAGGATGCCAATCGGAGGCGGTGGGACTAAATTCATTGTCATTAGCATGAAGCAGCGCATTCCATTTAAAGCCCATTAGCTGATAAAACACCTTCTGATTTCCTATTAAAAGCCCATTTGTCCTCCCCTCAAATGCTTTCATTTCACTGTGTGTATCTACAATCCCTCAGCTGACCTGAGGGACAAGGGAGTAAATTAGGATTTTTTGTGGGATTTCTTATGGGGATTAGCACCGATAACGCAGCAGACTAGTGTGCTGGTGTGGGAGTGTCTTTGGCAACTGTGAATGTACTGGATTTTTGGGGGTGCTCCAGTTTCCTTCTGCAACCCAAATACAAGCAATATTGCCGAGTTGTAATTGCTCATAATATGTGACTATACATCATATGATGATCCATATGTAGAATACATTATGAATGGGAGGCTTGGCGTGGCTGGAACTGTGGGGCTGGGGGGTGTGAATCCCATGCCATCCTTCCCAGAGTGGCAGGCGTCCCCCTGCTGTGCATCACTTTGGAAACAAGCATCTGCTAGATGAATCAAGGTGATGCCTGCAGGGTCTCCCAGCCTGAGGCGCAGGGGCTCCCATGTCTCCTGCCATAGGCACCAGGTTCCCTTGGGCTCTGCTGTTTTGTCTCATTATAGAAAAAAATTGTAAAAAGAATTGTACTCGTTTCAGGTACTCACAGCAGGTAGCAACAGGAAAAGTACAGAACTGCTTGTTGTTGTGCAGCTACTTTCACAGTGGGAAAGATTCCACTCCAAATCGAGCGAGAGGGAGGTCGAGAGAGGTCGTGTGCGCGAAAGCACATGACATTCATGCAAATTAAAATCAAATTAAATTACGCAGAGCAATTCCTCACAATACATGTATGTACGCTATGAATCGCAGAATGCTGAATCAAGCACTAAGACAGAGTACGACGATCCCACTTGTAAAATAGACCAAATGCAGTGTTATCCCCAAAGCATCGCTGTGAAAATGTATTCTTTAATATAAATGATTTATGGCTGGATTCACCGTGGATATGTTGTATTTCTTTATTTAGGAATAATATGAAAATAATTAGTGCAATTACACAGAAGCTCTGTCCAGTTTCTGCCTCCAGATTTTCTCACACATTGTCATGTTAACAAAATTATTCAAATGAAACAATCAATTTGCACATCAAAATATCATTTTTTTGAGTGGAACATAAATACACCACTGGAGTTTTAACGTTATTTTGTTTAATCATCATACAAAGAAGTGAATATGGTAAATACAGAAATAATCATTGCTGAATATTTGATTTGGCAGATATAAACAAACTGGGGAAAAATGTGTGTTTTCCTCTAATGATTGGACAGCTGTACTATTTACATATTTATACTCTATAAATATTAAGAAATTTGTATCCCAGAGTTGGCCTTCCAATGAGTAATTAACAAACATTTAACAGTATATTAAATCATTCAGTGAAATACATAGTTTGTATTAATATTAAGTCGATATGTTCCATCCAAGTTTCCACCATTTCTCTGCAATTGGCCAAGCATTTTAAATATGGTTTAAAGTACAATCACAGATATCATAACAACTGCTGTGTTTCACACACCAAACAGAAAAGGTACAGACAAAAGTTAAGAGTACGCACAAACAAACAGCTGATAATTCCGACGCCACGCTGTAAATGTGATGGAAACACGAGAGGAAAAGGAAGATAGAAACTATAAAATAGTAATGACCACGTATTTTGTTTGACAGCAGATAACATTTTAAAAACAGTGTCTTGGATGTCCTGATGTATTGCCGTAGTGTGACGCTCCTTACAAAGAGGCATGGATGTCTTCATTTCGAAGCACTTTGTAGGTCATCCAGTAGAAGACATTAAAAATGAGAAAGCTAACTGGAAAGACAGCCCTGGATATGGTATCGATCCGCTTGGCACGATCCACAAACCTCTTGCGGACGGCATCGCTGTCATACACTGGGGGAATCGGTGGTGGTGTTGTGAGGGAGGAGGAACCTTCCAGAGTTCTGCTCTCGGCTCCCTGAAGCCAGTGACCCAGTCCGTAACCATGGAAGTAAAACCCACGGCTGTGTTCTATCTCTTCCTCCTGGAAGAAGGGAATAAATGTTTTATGTTATATGACTAGTTCTTCCACGTTATAGAAATAACTCCTCCTCTCCTACCTATGAAAAAATATATATATTAAATGTGTGATTTTGCATGTTAGGACTTTGCCGGTGATCAGAAGGTTTTTGCCAGATTGAAGTCACCACTGAATCCTTTGTGTGCCTCAGTGCAGATCGAGATCCATCAGACCAGTTTTCAGCTGTCCAGTTTTGGTGAGCCTATGCCCACTGCAGCCTCAGCTTTCTGTTTTAGCCCATCTTCTCCTGGTGGAACCCATCTTCTCCTGGTGTAGCCCATCTTCTCCTGTTGTAGCCCATCTTCTCCTGGTGTAGCCCATCTTCTCCTGTTGTAGCCCATCTTCTTCTGGTGTAGCCCATCATCTCCTGGTGTAGCCCATCCAAGTCACTCACACTCAAAGCAGCCCATCCAGCACCAACAATCATGCCCCAGCCACATCATGTATACTAATGAATGCGGGACCTAAAATTATTTCTAGATGTTCTCTGGATACTGTTCATCTTTGCTAAAGATATAATTAGTGATGGAACAGAAGACAATCACAGGTCATACTTGTTGCATGGATGAGTCAACCAAAGGCATGATAGAAAAAATTATTGTGCATATGGACCTGGGGAGGGAGTATTTCTTCAATTTATGCAATTAATTAAATTTTTTACCCTTTCATATATAGGCATTTCTGGCACAATTTTAAAAAAGGTACACAGTCACTAATTACATTTTATGGCCAAAAATCTCGTGGGCAACCAGTCATTTAGAAGAATTGCCTACGTACAGTAAGCCACACCCATCACTGACACAGGTGTGTAATTAAGCACACAGTTTCCTGCAACAAACATTAATGGTAGAATGGGTTGTTGTACAGAAGAGGTTAGTAATTTTATACTTGGTACCATCATAGGAAACTATCTTTCCAACAAGTCAGATCACCACATTTCTGACCTGCTAGAGCTGCCCTGGTTAGCTGCAAGTGAAGTGGCCATGAAGGTAAAAAGATCTGGGAGCAGGTTCAGCTGTGAAGTGGCTATGAAGGTAAAACATCTGGGAGCAGGTTCAGCTGTGAAGTGGCTAT
>JAODKN010000039.1:5510387-5529717 GCA_026774425.1 Petrocephalus zakoni | reverse complement strand
ATAGACTGGCATCCCCTCCTTTTTTTGCGCGACCTGTGGTCCTTGGTCCTGTCCTGGGTTCCCCCTGCCTTGTGCCCTGTGATAGACTGGCATCCCATCCAATGTGTGCTCTACCTTGGGGACATGTTCCTGTCCAGGGTGTCCCCTGCCTTGTGCCCTGGCATCCCATCGCCAGCACTCATGGGCAGAATCCACATGAGAAGTCAAATATAAGGACACCGTTGTTAAAAATATAACATTTCAGAGCCAGCATGGAATACTTAGCTAAGCTCCTTTGTAGTATTATAGAAATAGGACAATATAGTTGCTGGTGAAATATCCTATAACATGTTTTGTTTTTGTTTGTTGTACATAATACGTTACCTTGGTGCGTGACGCCATGATGCTAAGAGGAGGTGTTCTTTTGCAAATACTTTAAAACTTGTTGGGATTTAAAAATAATTTACATCATCACAAAGAACAAAATTGCTACAATGGTTACAATTTATTTAAAATAAAACAGGAATAAAAATGAATAAAAAAGAGTGGATGCCACAGACACAGTGAAAGCATTTTGATGATTGTCAATTAAAATACCTTTCTGTTTTAAGACTGTAGACTTGAAAAAACCTGTAATGTGCACTGTATTGCTATAAATAAACAAACACAGTACCTTAGACTTATTTATTCCTACATCCTTTATAATCAAGTACCTACAGTGAGATGATTAAGTACCGCATGACTTGAATTGTTTGTGTATTAAAAAAGCAAATCAGTAACACTTCTCTTCAAAGCCCATATTCATAAAGTGCAATACAAGTTTTATAATTCATTTGAACACATTCATCAAGTATTATAAACATGGCTATTACTATCTGCAAAAATCCATAACACAAAATAGTTGTATGAATTATGCATTATGAAGCAATGAAGCTCTCATCTATAATGCACTGAGGATACCTTTATAATGCAATACAAGCATCCTTAATGCTTATTCCGGCCTTTATAATATGTTATATACGAAGGTATCTGTAGTGCATTATAGTGGAGAGCTTTATAAAGCTTTCATAATGCATAATACACATTGCTGCGATGTGATATGCCTTTTGATAAATATTTATAGCCATGTTGATATTGCTTTATGAATGCATTATAATTTGTTATGAATGTGTGTATAAATTACCAAAAACATAGCCTTACGTAAAGTGTTACCGGAAGATCTTGGTGATTGCTTGCGTGGTCGCATATAAACTGAATAAGAAAAAGGGATCCTGTTCCAGAGTTTTTATTATGTGAAGTATGTCGTTTCTCAGACATTGTCTGTGTGGTGTCGTTTTCCCGTATATGGCAGGGAGTGTGTGGCTTTGCATATATAGTGTCTTAACAAAAAAATGAAACCTCAAGATCTTCTTTTTTCCCAATATATATATGTTCAGATATTTGCTGTTTGGCATAATTTTGAAGAAGAATACTTCAGTCTGAAATGTAAAATCTGTACATTTCAATGGATGTGATGTATATAATAAAAATACATCAGTCTCACGGCGTCCATTTACCACGTATATCTGTATCCTCCTGGTATTTTTGTTCTGGTAGAGATTAAATGTGCCTCTTTGACTTTGCAGGGGGATAAGCTATGCAGTTTGGTGTGAATTGTTTGTGGTTTGGATGTGTTCCCTAAAGCTGGGGTGTTATTCCTTACCATGGAGACAAAACTGATTGGCAGTGGTGAATGGCTTATTGCATTGGCACTGTACTAGCTGTCAAATGACCGACGCCGCTAACTTTATGCTCTGGTAAATTCTCTGTATAAGAACAGCAGTGCTCAAAGATGTATGGCGGGTGTATTCACAGGGAATTGATTTAGCATTTATGCCGTGTATTGGAATAAGCTGTACGCGGGGCAGAACTGCAAAGGGGATTGTGATGGTGCTGCCATGTCCTCTTGATGGCGCTGCAGACCTATCAGTTTACATGTTACATGGGCTGTCTTCAGTATGCAGGGAGAAGTCTACTTCAGGAACAGCAGATGGTGCTGATTATTGCCGCAGACATTTTCATATTTCTTTATTAAAGTTCCTTGCTGTAGAATAAAATTACAAAAAGTAAACATTACAATTAGGAAATGCACAGAGACAGAATGCAATTATTGCTAATTGGCTATAAATGCAAATGGTTGACAGAATGCACTTTTACCTAACAAGCTTAAACTGCTATAAAGTTATATTCCAGCCAAATGTTCCACAGCAAGAAAAGTCAAGGGAAATCTAAGATCTTAAAAGTCTTTAAATATTTAAACAATATGTTCTACAAAAACAATTTATGCGGAATAATCTGCAGTTTGAAAGCACTGGTAAAATTTGACTAATGACTGTGCTCTGCCTTATTTTTCCATAAGATGTTGCTTTTATTGCACTATTTTGCCTAACAATAAATTGTATGGAGATGTGTCAATCGATTTTTGTAAGATGTTATGCTCTACACTGACATTTTTAAAACATACCTAAAGTACCAGCATTGGACAACATTCAGTCTCTCCTGTGCCATACTGTGGCAGTCAATCATTAATGACAAATAGCCGTGGCTTTATTTAGAAGCACTTCCAATATCACTGAAAGAAATAGACAGCTATCATAAACTGTAGAGCACAGAAGGCACTGGGTAGGAGCCCAGCACTGGTCTGTTATTGGATGAGAGATTTTGGGAGTGTAGAGTGCAATAAAATTCAGTGCAGTGTTAACTCCAATATTTCTGTAAGTTTTGTGAGTTTATTGAACAGTGCAGAGCATAAATAGCCTATGTGCTTATTATGTATGGTAACTGATATATGGAAGTCTCATTAACAATGGGCAGACAAGCTAGTAGAGGTGAGTAATTCAGCTTTTTCATCCAACCAGTTGAGTAAGTCTCAGTCACAGAGAGGTCAACTAGCAGGGTGAAACAAAATCCTGGTCTGGATTTTTACTCTTTGGACCTGAATTACTCACCTCTACTAGCTTGTCTGCCCATGGATGATTACCCACCTGGATTACCCACCTTTGCAAGCAAGCCATTAAAACAATGTAGTGATCACATTTCAGCTATTCCAGAGGTATTCATAATAAAGAGAGACTTTTCCAGGACCTTCCAGCATTATATTCTTTATATTGAACAAAACTCTCTAATTTTCTAATTTTCAATTATGACTTCTAACAAGGAACTCTGAATCAAAACAGCGAAATGTTACCTTAAGGTTCTGGTGATTGTGTTTGCAGCTCAGTAAAACATAACAAAAATGCTAAAGATCTCAGGTACATGCTTCCCTCCGCTGGACTTTGTGACCATGCATATGCTCTGGCCACCTGTCACGCAGAGTAAGCGCTGTTAAGTGCATTTCATTATCGCTTGTGTTTTTTCCCTCTCACTCTTTAAATAGCCGCGTAGGATCACACACCCATGCAGGCCCAACATTCCCAGTTTTACGGCTGCTGAGGTACGAGTCGGCCATCTCACAAAGGCACTTAGAGAAGAAACAGAAGGCACTTAGAGAAGAAACAGATCGGAAAGTAGCCGGTCCAGAGGTTGGCCGGGTCTCGACCCGGCTAGCTCAGTCTTAATCTCAGGGTCATGGGTCCATGTTGGGTGGTGGCACAGTGATGAATAGGAGCTGGTCATGCTCCCAGAAAGCGTACATCTATTTCGGTGACCAGGAGCGTAAAACAGAAGAGGGAGAAGACAGTTCAGGGCACACGTACGCCTGTAATGCTGCGAGGACCGAGAGGGCTGGCTCTCCTTCAGGTCCCAGAGGTCAGACGCTAGCCAAAAGGGTGAGGGGGAGGGGAAATAAAAAGCAGAGCCCAAGCTGGCACTTGGAATCCCCCAACCGGGAATCGAACCCGGGCGGTGGCGGTGAGAGCAGCAAATCCTGACCACCAGGGACCCCCTGTCTAAAGGGCTGTGCTTCTGCCATACAGCAGTACTACAGCAGTACCCACAAGTGCCCCTTCTGGGCAGACCAGCCTTGGCTTTCGGGCAGCTTCACATTTCCTGTGGGGGTATAGCTCGGTAGTGGTGCATCTGACTGCAGATCAAGAGGTCCTAGGTTCAAAGATGTGAGACCAATGGGGAGATCATTTGTCTACAAGTTATAGATGACCAGGAGGCCCCATACCCAGGCAGATATGAACCACCAAGCTCTCAGTTAGCAGCCAAGCACGCTAACAGAATACACCAGAAAGACTACGGCGACGAGGGTCAGTCCGTCCCTGGAGCCCTGCTCTACGCGGCTCGGAGCTGGAAGGCACTTAGATAAGATACCCTCTAGAAAGTAGCCGGTCCAGTAGTTAGTCTCAGCCTAACTGTCTTGTGTGCTTGTGACATGGAAACCACAACAGTGTCTTTAGGTTGAAGCATTATTTAAAACAACATTTTTAGCATCAGTTAAAATGTATAGGGCTCCTACATAATCTCTGAAGCGCCTGTAAATACTGTATAGTAGTTTTGTTCTTAAAAAAAGAGAAAAAAATGTATTTGATTATCTTGTAAGGTACTTGGTAAAGAAGCAAGAGTGATAACTTTATTGATTGGTGATGCATGAAACAGGAAACTTGGAACGTCACTAATCCTGGATTATTTTCAGTGTTTAAATTAGATGCAATAAGACATAGGTGTATATAAAGTCTCTTTACACATACTAAAATCATCAGAAGAAATAATATGTTCTGTTTTATAAAATGTCCATGGTGAGCTTATCTATTAATGTACAGCTTTTGTTCCTTTCTGGATTATATACTCGACTCAATTAATTTTAATGAAAATAAACAACTGCGTCACATTTATTAACAAAGCAACAATATTATTCGACAATGAAAGTACAACAATGGGACAACCCTCTTAAGTCATTTATCAGAAGGATAATGTATAACTTACTCTATATTCAAAAAGCAGAAAGTACATTACTTGAAAATGTTCATGTCAGTCCATTTCTAAATGTTTTGTTGTGTGTTACTGAATGTTTGTTTTTTCTGTGATGGATTGGCATCGCATTGGAATGTCACCTATACTGAGTCATATATTTCCTGCTATTGGCTCCGGGTTCACCATGATCCTGCATTGTGTAAGCATCACCTACTTTGTAATACCATAAAACACCTACTACTATATCCATCTTCTGATCCAAATATTGAAAGCATACTAATTATAAGTATAAATGAAAGCATGGGCTTTTCAAATATATCGACAATCTTCTCACAAGTGGTTTTTCAACCCTTAAATAATATTTATGTGTATTTTAGTGTCTTATGAATGAATAAAAGTGTAACTCTCTCATTTTATCATACGTAACATATTTTCAGTATATTTCAAGTATAGGAGCTTCTGGAATTTGTAGTTTAAAGACATAGTGATAATCCCCTGGAATTTGTAGTTTAGAGATATAGTAATAATTCCCCATGCTTGACTGGGGATATTGGTGAAGCCGCTGAAAGAGGACAAAGACAAGCTTGTGAACCTAAATAAAGAAATGCTGCCTTTATGCAGTACAAATCTAATATGAAGTGGTGTGGAAGTGATGTTTCGCTACAGTGAGAAACATGATTGCTTCCCCAGTTTCTGAGTAATAAAGCATGCATCTGATAATATCTGAGCATTGTCCAAATTTTATAAAAAAATAAGGGGGGTGTCATTAAAGCATGCAGTCAGGCAGCACCAGATAATTACAGCCAAAGAAAATGTATGTTTTATAAGACACACACCAAGGTGTTCTTTAGGTATAGGCCTGAAAGGAAGTGGTTATGAAACTGAAAAAAATGTTACTATGGGGGGTATTAGTAACCTTAGAAACCAGAGTAAAATAGATTAAATTTTTATTGCTGGGTGTCTTAAAAAAAACATGAGAAATGGATCAAATAAATAAGACCACAAAATTATTTTGCCCTGGTTTATTTTTATTTCTTTGTCGTAACCTAAACGCTGTGTTTAGGGAGAAGTGACTGTCGGCTGGATTTCGACCCCATCAGATTCCGGTGGAAGGAATGTCACATTTATATTTATTTACACTTTTTCCGAAAGCAGCACACAAGTGCTGCAAAAATAAAATGCAGAATTCTAGAGCTCCTAACCTGTGGAAGAGACTGTTAGTCAGTGTAAAACTTGCCTCCGCTTAAGTGCGAGTTCCCGCTTACCGCGGCTGCAGCGAGCATGCCCGATTGCGGGATCATTCGGATTCCCGGAACTCTCTCCGACGTCACACAGGACACACTGACCTAACAAATACTAACAACAGCATGAAAAGCAGCATTATTTTCTTTTAAGAAGGCCGTGCACTGAAATTTATATGGGCAGTGCCTAAAGTACAAGGCACCCCCCCCCCCCCAAAAAAAAAATACTCCACAGTCACGGCAATGGTAATCAAATCCTTACCTCATACCGCAGATTAAAAAAAGACTAAGTATGCCGTTATATGGTAATGCCATGTTTTGGTTATGAGCAATGGTCATCACACACTTTATGGCTCTAAATTTCAGATTTTGCATTTCAAAAAATTGTTATTGCCCCTTCTGCACAAATTATTAGGACCACCACGTTGGCAAACTTTACCGGTCGAGCAAACGCCCCTCAAAAAATCTCTACATGGCCCTGCTATTTAACTATTAAATTTATTATTTACATATTTATATTTACATATGAATCATTAACATGATTAACTTCACAACTTTTTCCTCCAGGGTTCTGCCTGTGGGTTTTTAAACTAAAACCTTTCTGTTTGATCTCATGTCTTTGAAGATCTTAGACTTCGAAGTCTAAAATACTTCGTTAACGCATTCTTGGCTTAGCTGTCCTTGCTATCATTGTAGACATCAATAATCTTGTGTAAATAATGGAACATTGCTTTCCCGTTCAAATCACAAACAGAATCAGTAACAGAACCAAAATTCAAAAAGGTACATCACAATAACCTAACACTTTACGGATTGTGGTGCAGTGGTTAGCACTCCTGCCTTATACCTCAGAGGAGTCCATGGCTCCATGTGTGTAGAGTTTGCATGTTCTCCCCATATTGTGGTGGGATTTGATACCACAATGAGGGTTATTCCCTGCCCTGTGCCTATAGCTTTAGGGATTGGCCCTGGACGCTGACTGTACCCCTGCCTAAGACAAGCAGTTACAAGCATTGGTGATATCTACACAGCTTTTTCACAACATAAAACAAATTGTTCTGTGCATTTAGTGAATAGAAAGTCTTGAGCCGTCACTTTCACTGAGGAAAAATAAAGCACGTATGGCTATGCCCCTGTTAATCATGTTGGCAGCCCCCATCATACCAGAGGTTTTCAGAAAATGTCAGTCTAACTAGTTAACTAGACAATGACATCATTCAGTTTTTCATTTGGTCAAGACGGGCAACCACAGAGGGCAAGCCGGCAGTGGCGCTGTAGCCAGCCGACTCTGCATGTGCCTGCTTTGTAGTATGTTTGCTTGTTAACATAAGTCACCGGTCATTTCCAAAAAGATAGAAAAGAAATAACCCAGATGAATGAAACTGCAGTACATTCATTGCAGCAACATCCATCCATCTATTCTCTGTAACCGCTTATTCTATTTAGAGTCATGGAGGGTCCAGAGCCTGTCCCAGAGGCTACAGGTGCAGGGCAGGGAACAACCCAGGATGGGGCACCATGCAAGAAGTAAAAGTGCCAAAAGTCTTGTATTTGGGTTGGTTACTTATGGTTAAGGTTAGGGCTGGGTAGGGATTAAGGTTGTTGTGACTGGGATTAGGGTTTTTCCTATAGAAATGAATGGAAGGTCCCCATTTAGATAGGTACACGTGTGTGTGTGTGTGTGTGTATATATACAGCTCCAGAAAAACATCTGCATTGTTAAATCCTTCTTTAATCCTAGTTCTGCCGGCAGAAGGCTAAGAGGCTTCTGAGAGATCAATACACTACAACAAGGTGAGACAGGAGAACCTGGCAACGACCAGAAACCAGCCAGGTAGAGGGGGGAAGTGACTTTCTAATGCCAGAGATGACTGTAACCTTGTCCAGCAGTGCCTCATGAATCGGGGGATGACATCAAGGGACTTTCATAAGGAATGGGAAACATTAAGTGGTGTGACATGCACAGCTAGGACAGTTAGTATCAGGCTCCTAGAAGCAGGACTGAAGTCCCATAAAGCGAGGAAGTAGCCCTTCATTAAATGTATTATATATTACATTGCGCATATATACATATATATATATATATATACACACACAGATGCATAACCATAAATTGAGAAATGAGTGAAACATTGCCGTGTCTCTTAATTTTTCCGGAGCTGTATATTTATATACACTCACATTTATACAAGTAGAAATTATATTCTTTCAACTGTGGAAAAAATGTTGCTAATTGTTTGGAAGTACTGACAGATGGGTACGGTAGGCAAGCACGAAGGAGTCATAGGAAGCTGCCAGGAACTTCAGCATTGACATTCATTGCCAAGAAGCTGGCGTAGAAAAGATCTTTTGTTCGCTACTGATTGTGTCTAATTAAAGCTAACTTCCAGGTAAACAATTTCACCAGCAGCATTCTCGTTGCTTACAGTGTTTTGTTAGCGTTCTTTTCATCTTTTGAGGACAACTGCATACACAGATACGGTGCAATTCTGAGACATTTATTATATAGGTTTCTGGTTTCCATGTATGTAGCTCATGGGAATCGAGGGCTTCGGAGTACAATTTAGTTCATTCATTAGAACAGTAAAAGAATTAAACATAACATAACCTCTTTCTAGTCATTTTAAGCACTATAAACATGATAAGCTATATACTTAAAATCAAACACAAATACAGACAAGACCCTAAGGCAAGATGAATTTAAAAACTATTCATTGATAAAAATTTCTATGGTATGAATAAATCATATTACTGTATTTTGTGTAACCAGTTGTAGAGGAAAATAAAGACACTATAACAGGTGTCTTTGACTTATAAAATAGGTGATACACATAAGTCAGATATATACAGATATATTAGAATGACACTGCTTATTTTATTTATTTAGTTAAATTCAGCTAAAGCATTAAAACTGACAGGAATGCAAATTAGGATCACAAACATTAGTCAGTGGTGAGACATGGAGGAGTTCTACAAAAGGCTGACTGAACTTTAAATTAGATTCAGGTGCTTCGGCAGCGCAGAAATGTCATTGATACATCTGTCAAAAGGAGGCGGAGAATGAAAAACAATATTAAAGAGCTACCCGAGAGGATTCAACAGGATGCCACGGTAGCTTTCCAAACTAGGGATGCAACCGATGAAATGCCTAGAGCACTAGACCAGTGACAGTATTACTGGTTATGAATTTACCAGGATTTGAAGTGATAGGCCTGGCTTTAGTATGAAGGCCTGACAACACAATATGGGTATTATTGCCAAGGTCCCAGCAGAAAAAACAATCCTAAAATGTACTGCAGTATGACGAGGTTATATTGTGTCTAACAGGGGGAGAGACACGCAGAAATACCAGCTTCTTATAAAGTGCCTTATTCCATGCAGTGCACAACTGGACCCAGAGTTATTCACAAACAGCCACAAACATTAAGGCTAAGCTTAGGCTAGAAATGACAGCGCTTTGCTTACATTTAAATCCAACCTCAACCCTTCTATATGTGACCTAAAAATGCCATTTAATTTAATACACAGAGTAACAATACCTTGGTTTAGATTACCCATTACTGTCTGCAAGGAAATAAAAACATTCTGCCTAAATTATCCTCACTCAGAGGAACGGACAGTTACAGAATTAATAATGAAGAACCTTAGCTATGCGAGATCCAGTGCCTTAAAATCATAACACCTTGGTTGTAAGTATATAATTACCCTAATGCCTATATCTACAGCTATATTTATTATCAAAATGATGTATTTTGCTATTTGGACTGTGGAGCACAGAGCAGCTGTCAGAGGGATACTCACTATGGGGCTGAATATCCAAATTCACTTAAGACAAAAAACGTTGGGTGCCTGATGGGAGAATTGACCACTATGAGAGAATTCACTTTAAAAGGACACTTGAAGAATGTTTTAGCTTACTAATCCTTTTTCAGCGTTGATGTCTTTTATATACTAAACTCTTAATCATAATAGATATATACAGAGAAGTGCTGAAGAACCAAAAAGCGTCAAAATTACAGAAAAATGTCGTTTTAGTTGCAATGATGTAATGTTTTATAATATCTTTCCATCAAACAGGAATGTCTGAGAAACATCCCTTTCAGAAACCTTAGAATCCTCAAGCTCTGTCCCTGCCATTTGGCTCTTGTGTAGATAAACAACTGTTAGATCACAATGCAGTCACTTCGAAGGCCGCCTGTAACGGTGAGGAGAAAATAACAGACCGTTTAAATGTCTGCTGATGCTTTGCTGCAGCCTGAAGCTGGAACATGATGGCTGGGAATTTGGGGGCATTTTGGAAAGTTTTCCAACCGCCCCCTGGACTCTGAGTGATAGCTGGAGATTCATCACGCAGCACAAACTGCCACAGGGCATCCGCTTCATGGGGGAAGTGTGCTGGGTATCTGCTTGTTTCTTATTATGTACACGAGCATAGCATATGGCTTTTATATGGGTGGCCTTTTTAAAATGCTTAAAATCTCCAAGGAACAGCTTAATAGATGTAGTATGCATCTGCATATACTTGACACCATGTTGGGGTCTTTAAATTGGTCACGGGTCTCATCTCCATTGCTGTTTGTGATTATCTGGATGCAGTGGTAAAACACAGAGGTGGTGAAAGGGTGTTCAGTCAGGTACCACAAGTGACATTTGCAGATAATGTTGTTTTGGCTTCATCCAACTCGAACCGCCAACACAACTTTGGATGGAATATGGAGCAGTAGGGATGAGAATCAGTACTTTCTAGGAAAGGAGCAGATTTCTGCTTTTATGCGAGGGGCAGCCCTTGGCGATGGGGTTTAAATATGCCGGGATCTTGCTCATGCAGGATATGTGACGTTAATCAGATGGCTGCAGCCTTTTGGACACTGAGCAGGTTTGTGGTGTGGAGGTAATGGGAGGTAAACTGTCAGATGAGACAGGCAAATGTGCCTATTAGCACCCAGCTCATACGCTGTGCGCGAGGACCAAAAGAGCAACATCGTGAGTGTGAGCAGCAGTGATATTTTGTGTGGAAGTATCGGACTTGCTCTTAGTAGAGTTGGCACTCTTTGGGATGGCAAGGAGAGAGAAGACTGGTTAGAATTCCACCTGGCTGTCCCCTAGGGGAGCTGTTCCTGACAGGTCCCACTGGGCAGAAGCCTCAGGGCAGACAGGATCTCTTTCAAGGTGGGAGTATCACAGCTGGCTTGGGAATACCTCGGGATAACCGAATACTAGCTAGAATCTGTGGGCATGCCAAGTATGCTTTAGTCTGACCTGCTTGGCAGGTTGCCATGGCGACCCTCACCAGGAGAACTGTTTTCAGGACTTGACGTCTTATTTGTTTGCACAGATATTTTTTATCGCAAGATATTGTGATAAATAAGACAATAATCCGCAGGAAGCTGCGAAATTCCATCCACTCCATTATTTTACTGTGAGCTTTTTACGTAAACATACAACAAAAGGCCTGGCTTTATCTTATATATCATTTATATCTAAGCTCACCTGAGCTCACGTCACAAGGGCCCTTGGTCCTGCTGAAGTCCACTACAGGATATTTCATCATCAAGGACGTTATCTTCCTCTGAATGATTAGAAATTGAAACCCTGTTTTTGACCTCGTCCCTTGTGTGGTGGAGCGAGCTTTCACTGAGCTTATAGACTGCAGAATACTTTGTATTTTGAAGGACTCTGCATTCAAGCTCAAACTTTCTGTTTGTAAAATGTTTTACGTGCTTTGTATGTCTCCTAATGCACTCTTTTTTGGACTTACCTACAAAATCTTTTAAGAAAATTATTTACCAAATAATGAATAAATTTTATATACAATGTCACTACATGTCACAAGCAATTTATCCAGCCTTGGGTTTAAGGATTAAATGTTTTGACATAAAGTGATTAATTGTTAGTTTCTGCATGAATCTTTATTGTCTACACAGTCTCATCCAAAATGACTGACATGTCCTAATTCTTATTTCACCGTGTCGCGCTGTTTGCTTGCCATAAATCTGAATATTGAATGTAGCTGGAATTACCCACTATATCTCAACACATAAAGCTCTCATAAAGCTTAGCACTTTAATCTTCCTGAAGCTTTCTACTCATGTCTTTGAAGTAGGCACTTATCATTTGTACACTCCTGGTATTTTTACAAAGGTATATTTCGCCGGGACAGGATTTACATTACCGCGATCACTTTCTGCTCATTTGCTTCAGTGCTTATGTCCTGTCACTCACTGCGGTTCTCTGTGTTTGTGTTCAGAACAGTGTGACAAGGTCCAATTTGTTGTGCGACAGAAAACAAGGAGGACGGTTCGGCAGACTGAAAGGTGCCAGTGAAATGTTTTATTCAAAACATTATTGCAGTAATATAATAAAGATGTGGCTACTTTTGGTGAAACACATTCATGTATCCCACAAAGATACAACATTATTTGACTCTTGTGTGGTTAAAAAGAGGGAGCTAAGGACACAAATTAACACTGCAGTCTACTGAAAGGAGAATAACAACTCTGTTTCTTTATCCCACTGGGTGTGCCGGGCAGAGCAGATGTGCCGTTTATTGACTGTCGCGGGAGTGAGAACTGAGGAAATCTCACACACATCTGTTTTCATCGTTAGATAAAGTATGAGGCATTGCTGAAGATGCTCTGAGGCATTTCCGGAGCATGGCGACAACTTTGAAATAGATGGTAATGCAAACAATCCCTTTTACAATGAATAGCCAAACCCTATAAATAGGAAAGGTTGCATAACTGGTTTGTTACCTGGGAATTATATTATTCATAGCAAATTTTTGAGTATTTCTATTTCAGAACTATTCGTTCTTTAACTGTTATATACAGTAAACATTTTAATGGAATGACATGAAACGTAAGCGACTCCCACAGATGTTTGTTGTTTCGAGAAGTGAATATATGTTACTTGTCATATATATCTCACATATAACAGGCACAAGGCAAGGAATCACTTAGAATGGGGAGCCACGTCAGTTAAATTCAAAATATACCAGAGAAAGGTCCCACAATGTCAAAAATAAAGTTTTCATCATATTTTTCACTTATAGCATTATGTTTGTCATAAGTCAATGTGATCTACAGAAATATATTGCTTAATACCCAGGATATGCTAATATGTGATAGCCTAAAGTGCCAGCCCTGGGTCCACACCTTGTAGGCAGCATGAAAAACTACAAATATAGTGGGGGGTAGGGCAAGACCGGTTCAGAGCTCAACTGGGTCAGCATCTGCATAACTATTCCAGTTCTCTTTGAATGCTTTAATTTAATTTAGTGGTTAGCAGTGCAGCCTGACACCTTGCAGAGTATCAGCCCTGACCCTGTGCATGTGGGGTTTATATGTTCACACCGAGTTTAGGAGAAAGGATGCATCTCAGAGTGTCGGTGTCCATCTGTGTTGGTGTGTGACAGAGAGAGAGAGAGAGAGAGAGAGAGTGTGTGTCTTGCAATTCGCTTGCGTCCTGTTGATCCACCAAAACTGAACCAGTGCCAGTGGAAGACGGGTAGATTACATGTAAACAAGCCGGTTGGCTTGAGAGTGTACCTCGTTGTAGTTGGTGCTTGACTTGGGGAAAAACTGAGAGATTGTCCAAGCAAGTTAGCCATTCAACCTGGCTGGCCTTTTGAACCAAACAGAATATAGCAGATAAAGTGGCCAGGCAGTACATGGCAGCACTAAGCTGTTAGCGAGTGATGTAAGCAGTAAATAGTTAATAACAAATGGCATGCAATTCAAAATAAAATCAGAGTACAAGATAGGAAAGTAGGGTTGTAGCATACATCTGCATGTGTGTACTTTTAATTACTGTTTAATACTCTTGCTATTAGCTAGCTTAGCCTTTAGAAAATAAAGAAGACTGTACTGAATCCTGCCCTGTAGTCATGGCAGTTTCGGTTATAAGCAGAGCTGCGAGTTGTGATAAATGACTCAGTCTTGTAGGGCCGAAACCATATGTACGTATATGACAGCTTGCGAAAGCTCGTCTCACGCATGCCGTTCCCGGTGCAGCCGCGTCACGGCACAGACAATTAAATGGAGAGACATTGTGACAGAAAGGTAGCTTTGCACAGCTTTGAATATACTCTTCAGCTGGTGCAGCCCGTTAACATGCACACGGAGGCACTTCTCATCCCGATGAATGTGAATAGATTCAATAATAAATGTGACGCAGGTCTGCTCGTGTTTGTCTTGATCACTGCCCTGCAGGCGTTGGTGTTTCTTGCTGAAGCTGTGCGTTGTGCTCTTCTCACAATGATCCCGCGCATTCATTCAATGCAAATTAACTCACCAGATTAACAGCGCAGTGATTAGGAGATTCCGTGTGGAGATTAATTACACTGACAGTACATTACAAACCTGCCATTTAAAAACATTTTTTCATTCCCAAATAAGGAAAGTGATGCTTTCCAGGCGAGACAGTAAAGGTAGCGTTAGCAATCGACGTTTTTAGATTTAAGCTGAACTTATGGAAGCCAGTTAAAGCAGGAACGTCACCTGTGTTAACAAAGCCTTCAAACTGAAATGACTACAGGTTGTAAAATTCTACACATTCAAAGAAGCAGTTCAAAGCAACGCTGCCACTTTTGTAATGACGATATGCGGGCGATAATAGGAGAATTAACAAGTGGAAAATGTGCTATTAGCTATTAACCATATTCAGCAAGGTGGAGAGAAATAGCATAGAGATTTGTAAAGCATTACAACCCAGCTGTAAGGGCACTAGGGGGCAGCATGGAGCTATATACTGTGCCAGGTATCATGAGCATTTTTCAGAGTCTCTCTCTCTGAGACGCTGCTTGAACTTTCTGTGGCAAACGAATGTGTCCCTATGATGTGTGATCCTATACTTGGCCTAAATAGAACTAAACCTTTCATTAATGAGATCTCTAACTGAGTTCATAAATTAGTACTGTCTTCTGAAATGAAGCAATGCCCTCCTTCCATTTCTAATTTTAAACAGCCCTGTGTGACTTTCCTGTGTATGTGCACATACTAAAAAAGAGGCCTTATTGTGTATTGCTTTAACACATTATTCCCTGTGCATGTCTGCACCTTATGAGAACAAAATGCTAATGGGGACAGTGGAGAGCCAGAAAGCCGGCTGTTATGTCTGTGTGAGTCGAAATCCATGTATTTCCCACAAATTGCACTGGATATTGATCCCACCCTGATCACCTCTTCATCCTCTTAAGTCCAAGCCCTTGACTTCAGTCATATTTTGTTCCTCATAGGTACTTATTAAGAAATATTTAGTCTATTACTCTCAGATGCATCACACAGGGGATGGAATGTTCATTGGAATGTGGTGCAGGATGTGACATTGCTCAGTAACTAAAGATACTGTCATCACCACAAACTGCTAAAATACAGAAATGCTGAGCAGGAACACTACCCTAGATTTGTGGCATTTATTTAACTCTAATAGCATAAAATGTAGGTTTTGACATCGGTGTCTCTAAAGTATGATATTGAATAATTTCTCTTTTCCTTTTGAATGTAGCTGTCCTTAATAATAATATTACAATTATTAATGGTTTATGTACATGGGATATGGGAAGTGAAAGTTATAAAATATGAATGGCATGCTTTGAATAATGCATGCTGAGGAAATGATTAGGGCTTGTGTTTTTCTGAAGCAGCCCGCCTCACTCTGGCAATGACCAATCAGGCAGGCAGCACAATGTCACCGGGAAGCTTGTTTACATACAGCGACAGGATATAAGGAGCCTGCAAGCTGTGCTTAATGTCTGTTCTTTATTCCAGAGAAAAGGCATGTTTCTTTGTGATAAGTGGGATTTGCCAAGAGCGAACATTCTTTCCCTATGACACGGTAAGGTGTTCCTCCACTGCAGAATCCAAATCTCCCCCTGCTCGTCTTTTGATTGCAAATGCCAGCACAAAAACTCACATTATAGTTCATCGTTATGGGAAATAAACTGAAGTCAAAACAAGATATTGCGCGCATATATATATATATATATATATACACATATTTATAAAATTGTGTATTATTTTGATGCGATTTGTCTGAATAGGAATAAAAGTACTCATTTATTCTGCACATTCAGGATTGCAATCAGTTACTCTTGTAGGAACATATGTACACTTTTAAACTGGTGTAGGGTCAATAACTAAATAAAAAGATCTAATAGTTTTGGGCCCTGTAGTTTAGAAGTAATCTGACTGGATTTAGGGATCGGATTGGATCAAATCTTGAAAATGGGTTCTTCAAAAGAAACCAAAAAGGATTCTGAAATCCAAGAAATCAGGATTATCCTGCTCCCATCTGGATTCAGGGAGGATTTCAGGAACAAAATGTAACACAACTTTAAAATTGGTCAAATAAAACAGCATTTATACCTTATAGCATATATACCTATATTTATATTCTGAGCTTGATTTGATGTGATAAAGTAGGTAAAATAAACATTCTGCTTCCTATTATGCTTTTCAGTACAGTAAAGTAAAAAAAGGGACTAAATAACATATTTAATTTCAACTGTCAAGTATCATTGTATAATAATTACAATGACACAATCATCAGAGATGAACCAGTCAAAAGTAGTTTCAATTTCAGTAACAATTTCTGTTCTCTCCAGAAATGAAGAACTCTTAAAGAGCTTTATTTTTAACTATTGGACATTTAGTCTTTTTTATGATTTAAAGCATATATTTAAAATTTATATGTACAGCAGCTCCTCATATCTGCGGATGGCTGAAACAGAGAATGACAGTGAACCATATGTGGGCCCAATATATAAATAATGTGATTTTCATGAACTTACATTAAGACACTACCAATATCAAATACAGTGAGAATAAAGTACTTGGTACATGTACTGTAAAGCACTGTACGCACTCTCCAATGAAAGGGCTTCTGACATGTTAGCCGAATTCTCAATGAAATGATAGAACATTGAAAAAATATCTTGTATCAATGAAGCAATGGAGCGATGAAAATCATGCTTTTTATACCTCAAAGAATGCAGCAGCAGTGGAAAAAGATACGGTTAATGAAAAATATTGTATCATGTACGTGTACTGGGAAAATTTTGTTAAATTTTTTTTAGCTTATTGTGGGTACTCATTGACTGTACTTTGCATGACTGAGCTAGCAGATTGCATTATGTTACAGCCTGTACTCACTTGGCACATAGTTTGAAAGTTATTAACCATTTATTTGGATAAGGGTGATCCAATACATTGTTGCACTGGAAAAAGTAGCACACCAGAACAAAGAATTACCTGATACCATCACATGGGATTTTCAAATCAGGATCATTCTGATCCAGATCAAACGTTTTGAACAACTGGGCCCTGGGTGCTAGACGTAGGCAAGATCTCATACTCAGACTCACAGACTAACTTTCCCTTTAAAAGAGCCTAATTTTCTTCATGAGGTCACTCTGCTTTAGTTTCTTCTGAAGGAGACTGACAAGACTCATTGTCCTCCAGCACTTTCCGGAACATTGTGCACACCTCCATTCTCTCCACTTACAGCATCGGGAGGGTGATCACCAGAGATCTCCATCAGGCAGGACAGGTGACATAGCGTAAGCAGCCTCCTCAGCAGGACACACATTCCTCATCCCCTGGAATCTTTGCGATACACCTATAATAAAAATAACAAATATACTTCACTTTTATCTAGGCACCTAAAATACATTAGGAAGGATGGGCAATTACCAAAACTAAATATATTTTTCACTGCAAAAAATAAGAGTACAAAGTAAGAGAGCATAATCCTGACCAGCACCGCCCCAGCAGTATCTCCATCCCTTCCCATTCATCAATCTCAGCTGAAGGTAACATGACCACGTTCTGCTTCCGTTGCACCAATGTTCCTTTCAAAGGATCCCTTTTCTCTATGACCCATTTGATCATTTCGATTTTCATCTAGTGGGAACTTCTTGGACAAGTAACTCTGGCTGATGTATTTTTGAGGAGCTTGCTGAAGCTCTGCCATATTCGAGGGACTCTGTTTGAAATATGCGACTCATTTATGGCAATTTGTCAAAACATTGTCAAACCTGCAGTCACAGAAAGACGATGAGATTGCTCTCTATGTAATGTGTGTTACACAGGGCTTATAATTGAAGGGTAGCTTTCTGGCCACTCAATCATATTGCGAACGTTATCTATACCCACAGGAGTGATTTTATGGTGCCAATCTTTTGAAACTTTAAGGAACTGCTCAGTACAAACTTCAGCAAAGTGCCTTTCCTCTGTTTTCTTTACAGGCAATGCAATGAAATGCAGATTCCAGTTGCTTATTCGTGTTAAATGGTCTCTAATAAATGCTGCAGGTGCTATTGTGCTAATTGTTCTGTGTTACTTTTCATGTTGTCATGAGGCAGTTCCACTGATGGGTTGGCAGTGGCCTCTTAAATAACATCTTTGAGTCTGCTGCCTTCATTGGTATTGAATGGCAGTCTACAGAAGATCTTTTAGCTATAGCATCTCTTATCTTACCAATAGTCACTTTGCTAATGGTTCCTTTTTGGCTACAGACCTCCAGGATGGCTTCTTCAGCTTGGCCTCCCTTTAGGCTAACGTCACTAACAATGGTGTTCCTCACACTCCAGTGATAGCTCAACATTTTGGTCTGGTGGTAATGAGACAGTTCATCATTGCAGTATCTGCCAAAGATCCATTGGAATTTTTCTACCCACAAACTAAGAATAACGAAGGTTACCTATGCTCATTGTTGATCAGACATGACTGCTGTTGAGTTACATAATTTATGAATGCTATATATTACAGTTAATATTAACATGAATTTTGATAGCCCTCTGACATGCAGAAACATGCACACACACACACACACACGTTTTTTTTTGTGGGGACCATCCATTCATTTCTATGAGAAAACCGTAATCCAAACAATGTCAACCTTAACCCTTACCTAACCCTAACCTTAACCATAAGTAATCAAACAAAATACAAGACTTTTGGCATCTTGATTGATTATTAAAGAGCATGCAGTCGGATAAAATGCAGTTTGACATCACACAGAGGAGCTAAACATAATAAGATAAATATACCGTGGCACAATGAAAGCTTGAATCAAAAATAGAACCCAAAGAAAATGACGGATGTGGCTCAGTTGGGTTTCTGTAAATTAGATGCTAAATGGGATGATAAACGAAACTGATCGAGGAGGAGGAGGAAGAGTATGATGGACCGTCTCTGCTATGCGAGGCAGCAGAC
>JAODKN010000039.1:5413437-5429371 GCA_026774425.1 Petrocephalus zakoni | reverse complement strand
TACCAATAAATTTAAAAAATTATTACAACGTAGCATAACAACAAAAAACTCCAAAGTTTGTCTGAAAAAAAACCTCTGGGGGTCAAACTTAAACTGGCTGCCCCCCCCCCCCCCCCAGGCATGCTAACGTTATGGAAGTATGGCACCGGTGGGTCCTGCTATTTAGCATAGCTAGCATTTGCATGGCGCTTAGGTGAACATTAGATTTCTCATGCTTGTGAAATTTTTCAGTGCCTTTGCCCTGGTTTGAGAAGCCATAATAAACCAAGATGGAATCAAGCCCTTCTGGGAGATGAGTTTTTTTTGCCCAGTCCAGAAATGCAGGTATCGCAACAAACACAATTGGAATGTTTCAAGTACTGCAGCCATTTATGCCGGTCAAGGGCCTCAAAAATTCCGCCGGTCAAAAATGAGCGAAATTGACTTTCAGTCCCAAAACAGCTTGCTGGAAGCTGAAATTCCTTAGGTAGAATGGCTGGCCTGGACCTTCATTTGTAATGCTGACGTTAACTGAATTGGCCTTCTCAGCTGGAAGAGAAAGGGGGTTTCATGATACACTTGACTGGTTCTGGCCCTCAGCTAGAAAACTACTACCAGTAACAACAGGCACTAACAACTCCACAGTGAGGGGATGGGGGGTTCATTGTGCCAGTATCATCATATACTCAAATGGTCTTTTTGGAGAAATAACCTCTGAGCCATTGCAAGATAATTAGCATAACACTATGTGATTCTTTGATGAAAAGTATAGGCATGGTCATGCCGCCCTATAGTATTCTGACACTGCATTACCACCACCAACCAGAGGGGTGCTGTAGGGCCCTACTTTCAGCGGAACTGAATGGTACCTCAGGGAAGATTTCGGGTAAAGAAGAAATTTTCTGCTTTGTTCTCAACCATTAAAACTTGCCTTACATTTGCCATGTGGGAAATAAGGCAGTCAGCTTGTGGCTTCAGGATTCCATATTCGCAGGATTTCTACAAGGTCATTGCAGGAACATAATTATGTCTCACGCCGTGGAGCTCTGCGGAAACTGAGTGTATTTGTTAAATGTCAGTTGCAATTAAAGTTGATAATAACTTCATAAAGGTCGAGACAACCCACATAGTTAACTCAGAATTCAGTGTCATTCAAAATATGTAAAAAGATTATCATGACAGCCTCACAGCTATAGTTAAGGGAATTAATATTCTCGGACTTTGATATCGGATCTTGATAAGGAAGACTCCTCTTATGAAATAGAGCCACCTTCACTTGTTATTGTCATGATTAAACAATGTTGCTGTGTTTGCCTTAAAATAATGAAATGATTTAAATGATAATTTTAAGACATGCACATTTTCACAGGTTTCCATATAGCTTTATAAAATATAAAATAAGAGTAATAAAACATAACCTATACACCTGAACTACATTCCTCTTGAAAGTTTGAGGAGGGCTTGAAGGAAATCCTCTTTTATATTTGGAGATAATCAGAATCATACAGAATAATTGGGTATATTCAAACATTAAGAATACCCTCACAGCAATTGTACAATCTTTACTGATGCACTCATTTGCTCCCATAACTGCTTTAGGTAAGAAATTCTTTCAGCTAGTGTTGCGAGTATAAATTATTGCACACTGACAAGTACATTGGGCAGAATGGTGGCACAGTGGTTAGTTTTGCTGCCTCACACCTCTGGGGTCAGGAGCTTGAGTTTCGCCTCTGTGCTATGAGTGGCTTTGGCGCTCTCTCCGTGTATCATGTTTCATCCAGGATTTTTGGTTCAAAGAAAAGACATGCAGTTAGGCCAACTGGAATCTCAAAATTTCCCTGCAATGGGCTGGCATCTCGTATAGGAGATACCCCTGACGCGTGCTCTCCGCTGCCTGGGAGAAGCCAGGTTAAGTGGTTGGAAGATGGATGGATTGAAATGTAACAAAAAAAAGAAAGAATTCCTATTCTAGAATTTGTGAAGTTGAGTAGAGAAACGTGGATTGATGGGAAGAAAAGACAACTTGAACCCTTGTATGTCTTAACGATACCTGGAAGGCATGTTAATCTTTCTGGAAGTCATTTTGCTATAGCAATTAAAATGATGGCCTTCATGGACCATGGTTCTTCACTCTTCACTTCTGCATTTGTCAATTATTTGGCTGCTACTAAAGTAAATGAAGTGTGACTTGCTCTGGTACAGCTTGTTATGGGCTTAGAACAGCTGGTGAACTTTAAGCAGAATGACTTTGCTTCTTATGGTGCTGAATCAGTCGCTGCTAATGGGTTTTATGAGGTATGGAATAGGCTGGTCTGTTGGTGCCTTTGATAGTCATTTCCCATCACCTAAAAAACTACAAACATCCACACAATCAGCCCACCATTGCACTATATATAGCGGCAAGAAACAATCGTGAATTACACAGCTTTCTGCATTACCTGCTCGTAAAATGTGATCTTCATGTAGGTCACAAGTGTAGACAAGCACAATGTGTTTCAGCTATCAACATGCAAACAGTTACAATCTTTTATCTCGTTATTGAACACACCTATCAAACATTTACAGTGCTGTGCAAAGCGTGAGACATTTATATTTATATTTCTTAGCATTTAGCAGGTGCTCTTAGCCAGAGCGACTTACATAAGCGCTGAAAGACTCCAGTAGCAACAAATAATAATAATAATAATAACTGGTAAAAACTCCTTTGGCAGCAATAATTTTAATGGTAATTGTGGATCAGGCATGAATTTTGAAACATTCTTCTTTCCAGAACTGCTTCACCTCTACTGTATTCTCGGGACGTCTGGGCTCTGACTGAGGTGCCCCAGAAGGCGGAGTTCCTTTTTTTAAAGCCATTCTGCTGTAGTATTACTTTGCAGTTTAGGGTCATTGTGCTGCTGTATCACCCGACTTCTGTTGAGCTTCAGTTGACAGGCAGTCTCGACACGTACTGTAGAACACCTTGATAATCTTGGGGATTTATTCTTCCTTTGATGATGGCAAGGATACCCCTTCCACCCACCATACTTCACCAATGGGACGATATACACCACATAGTGGTACATGTTCTTCCTGAACAACTCAGCCTTAGCATCATCAGAACATAAAACATTTTCCCAGTATCGCTGCGGAGTGAAAAGGCAGTCTTTGGTGAACTTTAGCTACACAACAGTGGTTTTCTGGCCTCCTTCAAGGTGAAGGTGAAGGATTGATAATATCTCTAATCCACACCTCCCCAATTTGTCTCGGGCTCCAAATAGCTTTTGTTGAAGTCCTTAGCCTATGAATTCACTTACATTTTCCAGCCTACACTGAATTTTTTAACGATGTGTTCAATGTACACGAACAATATAATTGTTACGGTGCGGCAAGACGCGGGCAGAGAAAGGATGACGATCCACTTATGACTCCAAGACAAAAAGGCGTTTAATGACAGAACTGGAAACAACAGGGACAAACCACGGAATAAAGAGACCGCGAGGGGCCCGACACAGTAGCGACGTGAAGGGCCGGGTGGGACGGGTGCTGACCCTAACAATAACATGTATTACATTAGACTGTGTTTGTTCATTTTTTGTAACTTAGATGATAGGCCATATTCATATCCTGCCACTGTGTATTCTTATGCACAGAATTAAAAATACAGAGCTGTTGTTTCACATCTCTGCATGTTTAGCTCATTGGGGAATTTTTCTGTATTTGATTTGAAATAGGTCATAATGAAACTGGTCCGTAGCCAGAAATAAATCTCATGGGGCGTCCGCGAGCCCTGTGGATCAGTCCTTGTTGGCATATTTTGCAGAGGTACCCCTCTGCAGATTTTGCAGACCAAAGGCCTGAAGCAAATTTCAAGGGGGGTTCAAGCCCTTCATTTTACTATGTGGAAACTTGCCTGCAATTAATTAAATAAATGTAACAATATACAGTAAATAATGCCATTAAGAGGGTGCACATACAATCCATTTAAAGTCAATTTTAACTAATCCTTTGTCAAAGTACTCATAAAAGTGCTCAATGAAAAATTGTATTAAATTTGTCTCATATGCAATGGGTTTGGCTCCCTGCCCTGGGTTATTCCCTGCATTGTGCTGGGACAGGCTATGGACCCCCATGGCCCACATGGTATAGGAAATGCAGCATGGAAAATTAATGAATGGATAGATGGACAAAAAAAATGAATGAATAGATGAATGAATGAACTCTTAATGCTTCAGCATACCAAGACATTTTGGACAATTCTGTTTCCAACTTTGTGGGACAAGTTTCGGGAAGGCCCCAATGCACAAAGCATGGTCTATAAAGACGTGTGAGTTTGGTGTGGAAGAACTTGACCGGCTCACACCTAGGATGGAGATTGCAAACCAGGTCGTCACGTCCAACGTCTAAGCCTTCCCAGAAGAGTGGCAGCTGCTATAGCTGCATAGGGGGGACCAGCTTCATACTGATGCCTATGGATTTAGAATAAAATAAAATGGCCAGGTGTCACAATACATTTGTCCATATAGTGTATATTTAGTATAGAACTAATACTTTTCTTCACAAACCCAACCATAAAAATGGCATTGTATTCCACACAAAAAAAATGTAACTGAGTTAAGTGTATTATCAAATTAATCTTATTAATTTCACAAAGTGCACGACATACCAGCCGCCACGGAAGAGTTTGGTACTTAGATGGCTTTAACAGTCGTTACTGGGACCCACCTGCGATTCATGATCCATTAATAGGCCAGACTATTATATTTTGTTTTGCTAGTTACTTGTAGTAAGAACATTTAATACATAAAAAGATATAGACAAAACATATAACCTAGCCTCCTCTGAAATTTAGCAAACTTATATCTAAGCTTAAAACGTCCACTTACATTACTTTATCATCATTTTGCTGATTTTGCTCATCTTCCTAAGATGCATTCCTGTTTCAATAATGAGGCTGTTCATGGGGAAAAAAAATGGCCAAGTCAATTATTAAAAAGACAAGCGACAGTCAGTAGCGGCTCTCGGTTGTCACATTAATAGATGAAAATGCTATAAATCCAGTCATGCTGGTTCAAGTGCTAGCAGGAATTAGAGCTGACACCTTCTTCTGTGCAGGATTTCTATTACAGCTGGAGGCTTGGATGAATAAATGCCCAGTATACCCACCTGTTCAACCTCATTATAAGTGGATATATGATGGACACTTTGACAGCTTGGAGCTAGAGACGCCAACTCCTACAGGTCCCCAGGCTGTCACAGGGTACAAACAATTTACATAACATCTTACCATATAGCCTAGCAACCTGACATTTTCCATTACATGTAAATTGTCAGTAGGATTTCAAACCTAATTGTCAAGGAAAGTGAAATGAGGTGAGATAGGGAGGTATTTAAATAATCATATAGTAACTTTTATGAATTTAAACAGCTAAACTATGCTCTTCTTGTAGAAGTGGATATAAGACATTTTTGGGCGCATAACTGTTAACATCCTTATGGCCTGTTAAAGAGAGACTTGAACTTGATTTTATGTGTTACGTAACTTTCAGAATCAGTGACCGGAGCGACTTTTCACCACTTTCTCACCATTAAACCAGTGGAATAAATAATTTTCCAAAGATAACAGTATTATATTCGGTCATTTGTGAAAACATAAAGCACAATTGTGCATTGTATTTGAAAGTCCATATATTTTTATACTCTTGTATTCATATAATTGCTCACCCCGATGTACACATATTTCAGATAGCCATAAATACACATAGTATACTATAAAATAAATTACTTATCCATTACCATCATCTGAGTGCCATGTTGCTGAAATGTAGATAGGTTACACTAAGTAGCCGATAACTCCTATGAAAATAATCACTGAAAGTCAGCTGTAGTTTTGGCCTTGCTGATGTTGTTTGAGGGTTCCTGGATTTTTACACACTCATCCGCTCATGTCACTTCATTCCAAAGTTATAACGTAAATCATTACACTTAGCTACATGTTCTTTTCTAAGAAAGTTTGTACCACAAACAGTAAACTAGTGCTCAGTGGATTAGTACTGCTTTGGATTCAATTTTTGAAGTGAAGGTCAAATGTCAGGCCAGAGACAATGGCGCATTCTGGGTGAGTAACTCGCTGAAGGCTCCTCACTTTGCTTCAGTAACACATGTAATTCTCCTCCTTTTTATTCTCCATCGTCTATTTGTCCCAGAAGTCTGCATGACTACTAAGGGGGAGGCTTACAGATGCTCAGACAAACAAAATTCGAATCACGACTACAACAGCCTCCAATGTATTGAAGTCTCTCATCTTTCAAAGCGCTGGGCAGGCCCCACTCAAAAGTTCTCAGGTTTTCAAATCTGTGCTTCTGCTATGCAATCTCTGAGAAGTGATCAAAATATCAGTCTTTGATTTGAATTTTTATATTGCATTTAATAACAAATATAGACACCTCTTCCTTCAAACTCGCAGGCAGAAGTTCTTTGGCACAGATGGGATCAGTCAGGAGACGGCACCCTCTGTGTTGTCGGTTCCTGGAGAAATAAACAGCATTTGCTTACCTTTTTCGCACCCACCATTTCCCCAGCGTGGGCTTTAAGCTCTGTTGGAGAGAACAGCCCTGCCCCCTGCTTGGGCCAGTTAGCGGGCTACCATCTGGTTAGCATTCCTGACATGCGGTTTCCAGGATTCTTCTGAGGATGCTGTTGTTGTCGTCCTGGTGCTAATCACCCCCTGTTGGTGCGTCGCACGTTCCTCGTCAGCTGTTGCATCACCTCTCCGGGTTTTATCTTCTGGAGGTACTGCTCGAAAGAAAACTGGGTCACTTCACCGGGAAAGATGGGCAGCTACCTACAAGTCATGCCAGAAGCAGACAGCAGCTGTCTCCTACACATTAGCGCGGCCGTTATAGCCGGCACGGGAGTACATGTGCAGAATGTGGGGCAGGAAAAACATTCACCACTGAAGCATTATGTCTCACATCAACAGCTCCTCCGGCATCGTGTTAAGGACCTCACCAGAGGCAAGGAGCTCAATTTGGTCTTGTACGACAACCCTCATTTCCCCTCCGTATACAGTCAACAATACTGGCTGCCACGACCACTGAATGCTGGAGAGCTCCTACCACCCAGCCGCTTTACCCAGCACTGGGACTGTACTGGTCTGGTCCCAGTCAGCTGCCACTGAATCATCACTTCCTGTAGGCATGCTACATAATCTCACCCCTCCATTTACTGGTATTTCTGCATTTCTGGGTTTGTCTTGCCCTGGTTTCCATTCAAAGTCTGCATAATAAATTGAAGCAACCTTCTAAACCATCAAAAGCTGTCATTTTTATTGGTGATGGAATAGGAAAATCACACATGGTGGTTTATAACAAGCCTGAGTCTGTGGTTAGCACAAAACTAAAGCCAACAATACAAATATACATAGGTAAGACTTAAGCGTAAATTTAACCTAAATGGCATATATAATAAGGCAGATAACTGGATATTTAGTGTGTGAGAAAAATTGCTGAACTGTGTTCTGGATTCCGAAAGAGCGCCACCTCCCCCAGGGCTACTTAGCTGGGGTCTTGTGATCCCCAGGAGGCGTGGTCTGTGGGGTCATGTGATCCCCAGGAGCCATGGTCTGTGGAAGTTACACATCCCCAGGGCATTGTCTTCCCTCCACAGTGGACCCGATTGCCGTGTCCAGACAGTGGGTCTGGAGGTATTTTGAGAGAATTGTCTGGTTCTTTATACTCCACTCCCTGGTGATGCATACTTCCTGCAATTAGAGGCAAGGTCATCCGCTTTTTTGTATGAATGCGCAGTGGATTTTAGAAGTCCTTTTGATATGTCAGACATATCACAGAAAAAATATCTAAAGAAACAGAGAACAGCGTGTCATACTTATAATACTAGTGTTATGAATGACCATTTATAATGTAGTTTCACAGCTCCTCATTAGCGATGAGCTGGGAGGCTTTAAATTGATGACAATCCTAGTTAATTATCTTACTTGCTGCTCCTGCCTGTAGACTTTAAATCACCCTCTAAATCCCCTCTCTCATGGCTCCTTTAGAATGGTTCTCTTTAGTCTTAATTTCCCTTCACATACTAATCAGCGATTTAAATAAAGAAATCAGTTGAGGACCACGAAGTATAGCTGGTCATGAATTTTTAGATATTATACCGATCCTAACTTTGACCAATACTGATACAGTTAATTACATATTTAACTTCTTTTCACTCCCAAGTATATTCCTTTAGGCAGTAAGAACAAAATGGACCAAGCAGTTAACCATGTTGCACTAGTACATATGCGATGAATAATATTTAATTATACATTTATAAAATAATTGCATTCATATACGTCTAAATAAAAATACTTTGATGAGAGAAATGCCAGGTGGAGAATCAGTCAAGAAGAGTGCTGAAATGCGTACAGGCATTGTGAAGAGCTTATTGTTCAATGTGTAGTTCAGCAACGCTCACTCCTGTTCTGGTGTGTTTGGCAGGGTGTCAGGGTGGCTCCGTGGCCAGTGCTGTGGCCTCAGTAGATTCCAAACCGGGCTCTGTGTGCAGCAGGCATTGGCAAGCTCTTTGTGTTTCTGTGTAGGCTTCATCCTGAAATGGACCGGCATCCTCTGCAGGTGCTGCTTACCTCGTGCCCTATGGTCACTGGGACAGGCTCCAGACTCGCTGTGCTCCTTGACTGGATAAGCAGTTATGAAAAATGCATGCATTCGTACATCTAAACAAGAGCTGGCTGCACTGGCCATCTGGCATACCAGACATTCTCCCGGTGGGCCAATGGCTATGTGGGTCAGCAAATCTATTGTGGGGGACCCCAACTTGGCAAGATTTTCCCCAAAGTCCAGGGCCGATTTTTAATCCCAGTCCAGCCCTAAACAGAAACAGATATAAATATTCTGCATATAAATATGCATATAAATTATATTTAAAAACAGGAATGCAAAGCAATCTTTAAATCTGAATCTATGTCAAAGGACTTTTAATTTTTGCCATTTACAGCTTGAAATATATTCAGACATTAGATTTACTTCCTGTATATAATCCTACTGGCTACCAACAGGACTAGTCATAACCGGCACCATTCTTCTTCCCTTGCTGTCTCTCCTGACTGCATTAAATACCCATTTGGGTGAGCAGAATCCATTCATTATCTGTCCCCATTTAAGCCATCCATGCATTATCTGTACTCATCCATCCTATGCATGGATCCATTCCATTCCATCCATCCATTTCCTGTACCTGCTAGTCCTATTCAGGGTCACGGGGGACCAGAGCCTAACCCAAAAAGCTACAGGCACAGAATAACCCAAGGTGGGGCACCAGCCCATCACAAGGGCACACACACACACACACACACTAGGATAATTAGTTAATGCCAGTTCTCCCCTGCATTGTTTTGGACTGTAGGGGGGAGCCGGAGAAACCGATGACAACATGCAAATTCCACACATGGAGCCACGGTGGAGACATTGGTCCCAAGGGTGTGAAGCTAACCACTGCACCACCAGCACGAGCAGTGAGAGAAGTCGATTGTTTTCTCCAGATTGCTTGCCAGCTGAGGCTCGTTTGGCTTCTGCGTGTCAAGGTGAGGAATTAGTAGCAGCGGGTCGTGGTGCCGTCGAGCGAAATTGTCAGCAGCGCAGCGTCATTCATTTAGTGCAGTGTTTGCAAATCCGGTCCTCAGGGCCCCGCAGACAGTCCATGTTTTTGGTCTCTCTCAGCTCCTGGGAGGGAAGCAAAAATGTGGACTGTCTGGAAATGAGCTGGGAGGGAAGCAAAAATGTGGCCTGTCTGTAGTAGACATTGGAAAACACTTATTTAGTGTGTAAATGACAAGAAAGACATCTACACTGCATCTGTATATACTGAAATAATATAATATAATATAATATAATATAATATAATATAAAGAATTATTAATTAACATGCCAGATATTACTTAGATTGTAGTAGAGCGCACTGGAATATAAGAATATGCTCCTCTATCTTTCCCATAAGTCAAAGCCTTTTCAAGGCATATATTTATGCAGACAGACGGTCCCACACAGTGAGTGCAGGGGAAATGTTGATGGACCCATGCGGAAAACCAAATGCCCAGAGACTCCTTTCTACCTTCAGAGTACAGGAAGAAGTGCAATTAGGATCCCATCAATGGTGCAGCAGCCCCAGCGTGTCGGATTCACTCGAGCAGCTCAGGGGGCCACTGAATAAGAAAACGATGTCGCTCTAATTTACCAACTAATTCATTTCCAGTTTCTTGTATTAATCTTAAAAGAGAAAATGGGTCATGGCAGATGGGAGATTGGCAGCATAGCTAAGGGAACTGGCCATCTGCCTTAGCTTTCTCTCAATACACATTTTCTTTTTTAAATTTCTTCTTTAGTAAACAAGGTCAGAATGCAACTGTGCACTCCAACATCCTGTGATGTTCAGAGCAACATCTTAGAGACAAAAATCTGCTTTTAATGTCTGGACACATATTTTACTTCTAATCAAGATATTACCATAAGGTCAAAGTTTTTTTGACATCAAGAGGTACACTTTCATATTTTGATTATATGCAGGTTTTTTTTGTCAGACTATTAAAAATATATGTTACTTTGACCTACGACCTAGTTAGCCATACACTGGTTATATTTGTTTTCACTTTCAGTTTGATCTAAAGTAACGCGTTAGGTCAACTGCACTTTCATAATACTTTAATAATGCATTCATGGAACATTCAGTGCAATTTCCTAATGCATTCATAATGCATTCATAAGCAACATGGAAGTATACCATCGACATTCTATCGACAAAAACTATTGGAAACCTGGCCATTACACCTACAGGAACTATTATGACATACTGTTATAAATCCATAGGCTTCTACAGCTGCCACTCTTCTGAGAAAGCATTCCGGAAGATTTTAGAATGTGACTGTGTTTTATTGCCCATTCATCCAGAACAGCATTTGTGAGGTTGTGATGTCAGACATGTCTGGTTTGCAATCTCCGTTCTAGTTCATCCTTAAAGGTGATGGATGGGGATGAAGTCAAGACTCTGTGTAGGCCAGTCAAGTTGGTCCACACCAAACTCACCCAACCATGTCTTTATGGACTTGTTTTGTGGTCTGGGGCATGATCAGGCTGGAACAGAAAGGGCCTTCCCCAAACTGTTCCCACAAAGTTGGTAACGTATAATTGTCCAAAATGTCTCGGTTTACTGGAGCCAAACTTTACAGTTGGAACAATGCAGTCAGGCAGGTAACGTTCTCCTGGCATCTGGCAAACCCAGACTCGTCCATCAGACTGCCAGACAGAGAAGTGTGAGTCGTTACTCCACAGACATTGCTCCAGAGTGCAGTGGCAGGGTGCTTTACACCACTCCATCTGACACTTGGCAAGGCGCTTGGTGATGAGAGGCTTGTCTGCAGATGCTCAGCCATGGAAGCCCATTCCATGAAGCTCCTGGTTCACAGCTTTTCTGCTGGGGTTAATGCCAGAAGAAGTTTGGAACAGAGTTTGGAGTCAACACAGAGTTGGCCTCAGGACTGACTGACCCCACGAACAGTGCAGCTGTGGCGATGGGTCTGAATGAAACCCCTGAAAATGATATTTTAATTTAATTTAATAACTATATGGTGTCCCAATACCGTTGTCCATATACTCTACCTTAACAGCTTCAAAATGCATTCATAACAAACATTATAGTGCTTGTTATTATCATATAACTTCTGTTATCAATGTATATTATAGTTAAGGTCTGTTAGGATGTTATGGTGTACTTAGATGCTGCTTATGAGTGCATTATGAATCCATTATGAAGGTGCAGTCAATGTAAAGAGATACCCTGCATTTCTATTGTCTATTATATTGCCAAGCAGCAAAATAAAATATAATGAACACATATTTATGGACGAATTTGTTCATTATAAAGGCTGGGTGGCTGACCAATGAACTGTGAGATAAAAAATAAAGCACACTTAAATTTTTAATAATTACCAGTCCACAGTTTGGATCAAGTTATATGCTATTAGCTAGAAGCCAACATTATTATGCTAATTGTCACTGAACATTTTGAAGCTGAGCTTAATCGGACCTATTATTCTTATTGCGGGTTATCATAGAGGTATAATGTATGCGAAGAGAGAGGTCTCTGCACCCTTATCAGCCCTAACAGCTCCTTTGCTGTTGCTGCAGTCTCTGCGGGCTGCCGTTTCTGCTCAGGTCCCCAAAGGCTTCTCCGCGGTGTCCCCAACGTTACCAATGGAAACACCATCCTCAAAATCCACCTCACTCTGCTCTTTCCCTGCAGATTTGCTACAGTAGCCTTCACCACAGAATAATATCTTGGCCACATGGTCTGTTACACACAGAAAAAAAGAATTACATGTCCCGGAACATATTCTTCTGCAGCTCTGCATGGGTCTTAGGAAGTGCACCTGGCGCATGCCCTGCTAGGGGCGGTATGTCGTTCACAGGCTGGGGGCTTCTGCCCATGCCCATGGCCAGCAGAGTAATCCTATCACTGGTGATATGATTTAGCAGGGCCCTAACCCTCTACTGCCCCAGGTATGTAGCCGACTTTGCTCTCTGACCTCACTTGCTTTTCTTACTTCTATGCTGCTCTTGGACAAGAGTGTCAGCTAAATAAGTAAATGCTAATGTTATATGGATCCCCGCTAGCCCAGGAATTAAAGCCCTAGGGAGGTCAGTGCTAGCTGGGAATCTTTACCATGCTTTTATCAACTCTTATTAAATGTAGTTTACTTTTTGCAACATATTATTTCAATAAGCTTGAAGTACTTGAAACAAATTGTGCCGGGAATATGTTTGTTGTTTATTAATTTACATAGATAAATATTTGTTATGCTGTATATAATCTGAGAACAGGAGAGGCTGAACTGCAATTTAGAGACTCTGACAGTGAGGTCTGCTGCCCGCAGCAACTGTCCTACCCTGTCATTTGAGCTGCAAGGTCCAGGACAGAGTCACCAGGACCATGTCACGGAGGGCTACATAGAGACAGGGGGAGTGGAAGCCTGGATGCAGGTGGACAGCTAATTGTAATACTGTATGGGGGGGGGATTTGCAAGCTGTGAATCAGGAACAAAGGACAAATTAAAGAGTGGGAACCAGAAAGACTAGAGGATCTGCAAGCCATGGTACCAGAGGGACAAACGACAATAAATATCCAGGGAGAAGCAAGTGCTCTGACGCCAGAAACCAAGTTAGAAAATGTTCACTGGGATGAAAAAGAGCAGTGATTGAAAACCAAAGAAACAGCAGGCTGCTAAAAAATCTGAGCGAGCTCGAGACATACCAGTAGGGAACATGAAGCCGAATCCCTGAGGTCTGCTGCCAGGCTGTTTATATAGGCAACACAGCTCATTAAAAAGAATAACATCCAGGCCAGGTCATAGGTCAAAGTAAGTGTCTGCATCCACTGTGACCATGCAACCTCGGCTCCCCCTGCAGGACTGTAGAAGGCATAACAGCATTGTCTGCCCAGAAGTACATGCAGTTTCATACTTTATTTGTAGTTATGTTGCTTTGCATTGATGATAATGATTCTGAAGTACTTAACCTGTATACATTCATTATTCATGCGAACAGCATGCTTTATGAGGACATTGACTAGTACATTTCCTAGATTAAGGGCTCGCTTTCTTTAGGCACCAGTGGTGAGGCCCTTAATCGGAATGTAAACGTGAGTAAAACTAAATTAGAACTCTATGTATTTGGTACAAATGCATAAGCTTATGAAGAGAAAGAGTAAGAAAGTGGAATGTGGATGTTGCACTGCGGCACCCAGCAGAGGCTAAAAATGACATTTATAAGAGCTACAAAAGTCAATGCAGTAAAATATACCCTAGTCAGCAATCATACGTAGACATATTTGGCATTGGATGAACTCTTATGTTATGTTAAGTAATGTTGGCAGCATCATGAAGAGTTCTACACTCTCACAACTACAGGGTTGTGGATTCAAACCGAACCAGTGAACCACGCCCATGGATCAGCGTCCGCAGTATGTGCGTGCTCTGTAAATAAAATTATCTTTAAATTGTCAAATTAATGTTTTGTTCACTGCTCATGGAAAACAAAGTTTATGTGTGTAGTCCACAAAATCCTGGGCAACCTTATAATTCTTTAAGCCATCTTTCATTGAGTGCTATAATTCAATTGCTCTCTACTAATATATATATAAATAGAAATATAAATAATTTATATATATACACATATATATACAATACATATATGTTGACTGTTGGCTGTCCTTTATTATATTCTGTTAATACTGCAGCAAATGTATAAACCTCTACCCTACTCAATTTTGACAGCCCTAATATATATATATATATATATATATACATATATGAAAATCATCATGTATCATTTTTTTTCTTAGTGACCATACATTTTGTACAAGATGGCCAGCATGATCACGAACGGAACCTTCAATCATGATATTGGTGTCTTACATACTGACTGGAAATTATAGTGAATTGAGAGATTACTACTCTGCCACATTGGACCAATCGGCATCAAACACTCTGTTGGGCATCTTAAACGGAAACTGCAAAGTGAGATAAGGCTATTTCCAGTTGTGTTTTTTTCCCAGTACATGGAGGCGCCTACTTCTGAAACATCTAAGCCACTTATGCCATGACTAGACCCTGAAACAATGCCTTTTCTGGCTGAATCACGGTAAAAATATACTGGCATTTTTCTGCGTGCAATTTGTTAAATCCCTCATCGCTGAATGAGAAAGGCTGTCAGGCATTCCCCCACAGGCCTACTCCCAGAGATATGCTACGCAATTAATATCCCATTCCATGCTGCATGATATTAATAACATTACACAGCAGGATGTGCTGGAAATTCCTTTATGAGTTAAATTAGGCTATGGAGGCTCACATCAGTTAATATGAGCTGATGTCTTCATCAGTTAGTGAGTGCGTGCATGACATGATAAGTTCTGTCTCCGAGATGTTTAAAGCATATAATGTCTGGTATATTTTGCACATACAACAGCTGGAAAATTCATATTTCATGGGTAGGTGGCTTTGTCTTTGCTCACAGCAGAAGACAGTATTGGTGATTTGCTGCATATAACTGTTGGCTGAAATATCAGCATGTGAGAAATATTGTGCCAAGTTGCACAATTTATGGTGAATTAGTGGAAGGTAAAAGGTTGGTATGTACAGTCTGTCCATCCTCTTTCATTCAGCTGGCCACCTTGTACTAGATGTAGCTGCTACATATCCATGGATAATTTAAATGTCATGGAACTGAAAAGTGCGACATGAAACAAGTGTACGTCAAACTTGCTCTTGTGTTCTGTTCTGATGGAAAATCATCTACTATTTATATAACTTTTAAGGGACAATAAATGTTGGAATTCGGGAAGCAGTAAAATACTTTTTTCTCCTTTGAAGCATGCAATATTTTCTAGCAGCTCTGCAGGAGACAGTTGCCCAGAGAGATTCTGAGGTAATTCCTCCCACAGTTACAACTCCGACACTGAGGATCCAGTTAGCAGAGGTTCCATGTTAGCAGAAAATTAATAGCTTAGTCTGTATCCATGGTAGTTGGAAGTGAGGCTCAGAAGCAGACTGAACCATACTATTGACAAACTGCACTTGTATTGTGCTGCAATCCGGTGAGTAAATGATTTGGAGAGGCCAGGGCAAGTACCATATAGCAGAAAGCAAACAGGCTGGACCTGCTGTGCCCTCAATGCTTCACACTCCTCGGAACTGAAGGGGAAGGTACAGCTTTCATCACTTAAACATATAATGGCTTTTTATGATACACCGGATGCATTCTGAATAGCTTTTGCTGGACAAATTAGAGCGTGAACCTTGTTCCCATATATACAGTGGTGGCCAAAATTATTAGTGTGGTAGTCAAATTTAACCCTAACCATCTACGGCTCTAATAATCCTCTATAATTCTATAGCTCTCACACAAAATAA
>JAODKN010000039.1:5393599-5404405 GCA_026774425.1 Petrocephalus zakoni | reverse complement strand
ATTATTCTTCACTCTTTAGCCTATAAACAGCTTTATAAACGTAATAAAATTGTAGTTTGAAATGAAGTTACATTTCTGCAAAGTTGTATATTTATTTTGCTTATTGGTAATGTTCAGTTCAGTGGTGTTGTAATCATTGTGTCAGAAACAGAAGTTTAACAGCAAACAAATATCAGTCCGGAATATCGGTTATCGGACACATAAACGTGCAAATAATCGGCATCGGTATCGGTAATAAAAAATCAATATCGGCCGATCACTAGTTTCTATACTATGCCCTTGCATCATGCAATAGCCATACCCATGCTTTACCTGTCCAGAAGCATTTAAATTGAAATTTTAAGAAAAAACTTCTATTGTTCAAATTATACTGAGACACAAATGTTAGGCCAAATAGCCCAAGATGGTGCCTATGCCCCACGTTTTGTAGTGTGTTGTGTTACGTAGACTCAAACATAGGTCTGTTTCTGATCTTTACTTGGTCTAGCCCTGCCTTGATCTTGTCTCAGTCTCGCCCTGCCTTGGTCTTGGTTTTGTCTCAGTCTCGCCCTGCCTTGGTCTTAGTCTTGTCTTGGTCTCACCCTGCCTTGGTCTTGGTTTTGTCTCAGGCTCACCCTGCCTTGGTCATGGTCTTGTCTTGGTCTCACCCTGCCTTGATCTTGTCTCAGCCTCACCCTGCCTTGGCCTTGTCTTGGTCTCACCCAGCCTTGATCTTTGTCTTGTCTCGATCTTGATATACTCGGGCCTTGGTAATGACTTGGTCTCGGTTTAGGTGGTCTTGGCTCCATCACTAGTTGAACACCACTTTTGGGGGGCAGGCAGGGGTTTTTGGGCACAGCTGGATGACAAAGGTGGCGGCTGTCCCTTCAGGGTGAGCTACTCCGAGCTGCCTGTACACACGGCCAGAAGAAGCATTCTCAGCTAGCACGCTCCCTACCTTCTCTCTGCCTTTGTCCCTCCATGGGCTGAGGATACCACTGTTATAGTCCCCTTGCCCGACACTTATGTGCATGAGATGGATGCGGTTTCCCACACTTCCTTGAGTGATCTGTAGTGCATTATGGCAGGGATGTGTGCATTATGTGTGTAAACTCTCTTCTGTCATGTGCTATATTGTGTGCATTTTAAAATTGCTTGCTTGGTTTGCCTAGGTGGTGCATTTGCTTTGCATCGATGCATGTTTACTTTGTGTAGTTTACTTTGCATTAACCAGTTCTCTCCTGTGTGCTGGGTTTTCTGGGTTGTTTTCTATCTAATACATTTAGTATTGCTAGCTAGATTAAACTTAATTATCTATTGTTGTCAGCAAGCTCATTCCCACAGACACAGTCACACACAGGCCACTCTAATCTACTACTACTAATGATAATAATTAAAAAGAAAAAGGAACTATCTTCACACATACAGAAAAACATTATGGTTTGGGTACTACTTGTGCATGAGTATAACCACTGAAATAAATAATTCATGTGTTTATTCATATAATATATGACCCTACCCTTTATTTATACCATACTGAGAGATATGGTCATTGTAAAACAAATGAGAAATTATATGACTTTTCATTTGGGAATATCCACCAAATCATAAACTTACGGGTTAAGCCACACCCACGCAGTTAGTCCTCTACTCGCTCACCCCCAGTGGCCACTTTAGGTTTCCATCCATCCATCCATCCATCCTTCCGGGTCGTGGGGGGTCCAGAGCCTATCCTGGCAGCTACGGGCATGAGGCAGGGAACAACCCAGGATGGGGGAGCAGCCCATCACAGGGCACACTCGCACACCAGTCACTCACACATGCACACCTGCAGGCAATTTGGTGACTCCAATTAACCTCAGCATGTTCTTGGACTGTGGGGGGAAACTGGAGTATCCAGAGGAAACCCAACTACGACAGAGGGAGAACATGCAAACTCCACGCACATGGAACCCGCACTTTAGGTTTCTGTGTTTCTAAATGCAATTGATGTGTAATATCTAGCAAAAACATTATATTTTGATTAATTCTTATTTTTTTGGAATTGGCTTCTTTGGAAAATTCTTAGGTAGCCCTGTTACCCCACTCCTGGACCAGGATTCATACACACTACAGCATTATTGTAAGAGCATCTAATCACTGCCTCTGAGTTTATCAGACATACTACAATTTATAAAGTTTAACACTGAATAAAAAAATTCTGTTTTAACATGGGAAAATTAATATTAACTAGTAACGCAGTGTGCAAAATTCCCTGGATAGAGGGGTGGAGTAGTATCAATATCTATTTTAAATAAATGTGCATGTTTAAGGTATGTACATTTAATTTCAAACAATAACTTCTCCCTAGGCTCACTACTGCATAGTTCTTAATTTGTCTTAAGATTTCACTTGCATACTGAACAGTGGAGCAAATTATTTTAATGAGAGAGAAATTTCATAGTTAGAAAAATGTTAATTATATAAAAATTTGCAACTGAGTACCATTATTATAATTACTTACTGTAAGCTAATAAATGCAGAATTATTGCAACCTGAGAATAAGCCAGCACCTAAAGAGTGCTATCTCCAGGAGTGAACAGGCCTCAACAGCAAATGAAGGTACTGGTGCTCTAAACAATGATAAAGCAAAAATGTATGTGAAATTGTTATATTGCTGAAAATGTCTTCATGATATTTGAAAATACGGCAGTATTTGCTGGCATACAATTGTAGCGTTACTTATCAAAGCGTATTCTTCTAATCATTTACTTGAGTCAGGGCTGCAGAGGCCTGAAGTCTGTCTCAGGCAGCGCATGGAACAAGGCCAGGTTACTCCCCAGACAGGAATGCAATATCATTTGACAATAAGAAAATGAGCAGTTATGCGACACTTAGCAATTTTATGCAAATGCTACCCAAAACAAAAAGGTTCCAATAAAATCAAAGTGCAAAAGTGCAACTCAGCAAAAAGCAGATGTATTCCACTAAACTACATCTGAGGAAAAGTAAAAAGTTAAAAAGAAGCTCTCTTCTCGAGAAGGAGCTGGGAAGTAGTGACTTTATCTGACGGGAGCCTTACATCTGTTACTATTTAAAAGCACTGCTTTGGTTAACGTGTATGAATGAAATTAAGGTCAGACATCTAAGAAGCCTTTAACAGTGTAAAATACAAAACAAAACATTTACATGTTGCCGTGCTGTTGACCTCTACACCCACAAGAGATTCCAGCAGCTCAAAATCACCAAAAAAAAAAGTTTAAAGGAGACCATTTACAGCCTATTTACTTCAATAATAGGGCTTAGAACCAAGAATGAGACAGAGAGAGATGGGTGGGTATGTGATTGCAAGAAAAAATAGGTGAACCCTTTGGAATTACCCAGATTTATGCCATGCTTACTAATAAAATGTGGTCTGATCTTCGTCTAAGTCACAATTATACACAAACCTAAACTAATCCAATACCACACAAACTAATCCAATACCACACAAACTAATCCAATACCACACAAACAGTTGTTCTTTTCACGTCTTTTATTGCGCACATTGAGGAAACACTGACAAAAAGTGTACGGTAGAAAATTGAACCCTTGAATTTAATGACCAGCAGATTCTCCTTTAGTGGGAATCATTCCACCAAATGTTTCCTGTAGTTACTACTACGATTGGCACAACATTGAGGATTAACTTTGGGTCATTCCTCCCCTCAGATGTGTTTCAGTTCAGCAGTGTTTGTGCAGCCCTCTTCAGGTCATGCCACTGCATCTCGATGGGGTTAAGGTCAGGACTCTGACTCAGCAATCCAAAACACAGCTCTTCTTCTCTAACCATTGTTTAGCTGATTTTCTTGTGTGCTTTGGGTCATTGTCTTGTTGCATCACTAAGGCTGAGGTCATGGATTGCTGCCCTTGCATTCTACTGTACAATGTTTGGTTCCTCCTTTTAATTCATCCTTCCCCCACTCAGCTCAAGGCGCACAGGCCCTAAGACAGCAAAGCAGCCCCATACCGCCCTTCTCCTGCCGCCACACATCGCAGTCGGGATGAGGTTCTGCTGTTGGTGTACAGTGCCCATTTTCCTTCAAACATAGTATTGTGCATTTGTGCTAAAGAGTTTCACTTTTGTCTCATTTGTCCATGGAACATGATTTCCAAAAGCACTGAAGATCCAGGTGGCCTTAGGCAAACCAGAGACGGGCTCCCATGTGCTTTTGACAGCATCTTCCTTTCCGGTGTCCTTCTGTGAGTATGCGCGTTGAGTGTGTTTCTAATAATGGGCACATGAACAATGATTTTTTTTCCAATTTGGAGAGTCTTCTGTAAGTCTTCCGTGTTTACCCTTGGGTTCTCTCCAGCGTCTCGCAGGAGTGCCAATTGCATCTCGCAGCAGTGCCCATTGTGCCCTCATAGGGATCTTAACAAGCCTAGCCTACTCCTAGGGAGAGTAGCAACGATCCAGAACTTTCTCCACTTGCAGACAACTTGTATAACCATAAATTGATGTACACCCAGCTCTTGCTTTTATAGCCTTTTCCACCTTCACACGTCTTGATAAGACATCTGCTGAGGTCTTGTGAAAGTTGTTTAGACCGAGGCATGGTTCACACTAACTAATCTTTGAAAGATACGGCTTTGAATCCAGTGACATATCCAGGCTGTGACCTGGTTACAGAATAAACGTGAGTATGAGCTGATTATTAATTGTGAGAGGCACAAAGAGTCAGCTAGAGTGCGTCATTCCTGCCTCGGCCCCACTGTGCAGTCAGGCCTGTGCTGCCCGTCAAGTCTTTTAGATAATTCATGAATACAAATGAAGACATGGAAAATCAATTACTAAGCTATAAAAAAATATATATTCACAACTTCAAACAATAAAAGAATTTGTTAAAAACATTCAAAATCTAGGGCCCGGGTTCCATGTGTGTGGAGTTTGCACGTTCTCCCTGTGCCGTTGTGGGGTTTCCTCAGGGTACTCCGGTTTCCCCCCAGCGATGGGCTGACCCCCTGTCCTGGGTTGTTCCCTGCCTTGTGCCCGTAGCTTCCGGGATAGGCTCCAGACCCCTGTGACCCTGATAGGATAAGTGGGTTGGAAGATGGATGGATGGATGGACATTCAAAATCTAAACCTAACAACACGTACTGAAGTATACTGTAGGTGTACATTTTTACTGTTATAATCATCTTTCTTTTATATTTTTATGAAACTGTTGCCCCTTTAAAACTTTGTCAACTGTAAGGCATCAACTCAGATATTCTACAACATATTTATAAGGTTTTGCGTTCTCTTAAAATCTCAAATAACCAAAGACTCAGAGGAGGAGATTCGTGCTTGAAATGACATTCAGCGTGTTTCCAAGTTTTTTAAATGTTTGTGTACTATTTTGTGTTTTATATTGTATTCATTAAAAGTATGCTCAGTATGATTTAAATAAATGAACTTGTCAATACAAATTTCTGTGGTACATTGCGTATTATTTGTGTTATAAATGTGTTTTATATTATAATGTCATTTTTGTGTGACTGATGGAGTTTACAAAATTCAGCTGCAAAAAGTTCTGTGTAAAATATTATGAAATCATTGGGAGGTTGGCCCATTACAAAGTTCAATACCCAAGACTTAGATCTTTTAAAATTTCTTTTCCCAGCATGATTAAAGAGTAAAAATAAAAGTCCTCCAAATAAGATTTTGTTCCTATTCACAAGAATGAGTGTAAAATATTGAAATCACTTTCCCATTGTACTTAATCTATTTATCAAATATCTTCATTGCATATTGTGTTTCAAAATATTTTAAAAGATAATTGTGTATCTTTAAATATTTATAGCATTTGGCTAATGAGTGAGTTACATCAGTGCTTAAAGACTCCATTAGTGAACACGTTCAATAAAACCCGGGCTAAGAGTACCATCTGTCTAAGACTGTGGGGGAAATAGAGGGGATTTTTTGCAATCCCGGAAGTGGTAATCCAAGTGCTTTTGAAAGAGGCAGGACTTTAGTTGTCGTTTGAAGACACCCAATGACTGGATGGACATCTAGGGGGAGTTCATTCCATCAACTAGGTGCTAAAACAGAGCAGAGCCGAGATGTGTGTCTTCCTTGTGCCTTGGGAGATGGTGGGACCAGTCGAGCAGTGCTGGAGAATCGGAGAGATTGTGGTGCAGTGTGGGGTGTGATGAGGTCTTTTAGGTGGGAGGGTGCTGGACCATTTTTGGCTTTATATGCGAGCATCAGTGTTTTGAATCTGATGCGGGCAGCTACAGGAAGCCAGTGGAGGGAGCGTAACAATGGAGTGGTGTGGGAGAACTTGGGGAGAAATGAGGTATCCTTAATTAAAGGGAGCGCTTATGTTATCAGGTACTGCATCACTGTCTTAGCTGGTATATACAGGACACATACAAGTCAAGATAAGATTTTGTGATCAAATCATTAGTTCAGAAAAAATACCTCATGCCCCTCATTCATGGAAAAGCACATTTTATTTTTCACAAAACTAGGTGTTTTCTCCAGACACTGCCAAACATGACTATGGAGGTGAGAAACTTGGCGAAGAAACTTTACAATCTGCCACTACTCCCATAAAATCACTTTTACACTACTTTACCAGCTTAGAAATGTTGCTTTTTGCCCGAAATATCCTGTTCAACCCTGTTTCCCAGGGTTCAAAATATTGGGAATTCCTGGTATAAAGCAATGGTTTTGCAACCCTTCCTCACAGGGCATCATGTATAATGCATTCAGAAATGCAGACAGACTGCGCAACTCATACTGTGCCATTTGAAAAACAGTGTTGTGGCAGTTAAAATAAAACTGCTGGAAAGCCTGTGATGTTAACTTCTGAGGATTTCCTGAGATCGGTATGCCTTTCTGATATTTCAAGTAATCTCCCAAGGATGTCTCGAGAATAACCATTGTCTACCTACATAATCTATATTTAATCTTTTGAGACTGGGCATTGTTATATCAATTTAGTCTCATACTTGGCAGTGGGACATGGTCATGAAAGTTATATATACTAAGCTGTGAGTCTGTTTCATTAGACCGGGGGTGGGCAATTACAAATGACACAGGCCTTAGGGTATGCCAGTTTTCATTCCAACTAAGCATTTATGTACTTCATTAACTGCTGGCTGAGAAGAATTTGCATAATTTAAGTTTAAACATATTACTCGAGTACTTGATTCAGTTTTTTTTTTTTATCCCAGATTTAGTTTAACAGTTTAACATGAGACTGATTAATTAATCATTGCTTATTTAATACAACACATTTATTATGGGAAGAAGTTATTAAATATTTACATCATGACACTGTTGAATTTTAGAATCTAGTCATAAGGGTGTTGATTAGTTTACGAATGGCTATTATTAAAGATAACATAAAAATAATCCATATAAATAATGGTTAAAAAAGCTTAAATAAACAGACTGAATTTGTGAGATGCTCACTCAACTAAATGCATTTTAACCTTGCAAACATGATGTTTTTATATGCAAGCATACAAGCCAAAGATTTAGTAACCATAGTATAAGACACATGGTATATTGAGGCACACCAAGAGGAGAGACAGTAATGGGGAAAACAGCACAAACTTAAAGCGCCATTAAATTAGTAGAAATAAATAGGTGATTTTTCTTTTAATAGTTCAGCTCACTGTCATGACCTGAACTAGGTGTATACATAATCACAATCCAGTTGATTCCCCTACTCTTGGTATTGGTTTACATTTTTGAGAGAGGACACGTGTTTTCTGCACAAGTGTCTATGCATTAGTGTTTTTTTTTGTCTTTTTTACAGTATGAGACTAAACTGAGGTTTTATTTAATGATATAGGATTAATAAAGTTCAAATATAGCCGTCTTGGATTTACTGCAGTGTTTCATATTACAACCTTTACAACAGTTAAATCTGTGTCCATAAAGATCAAACTTAATACCATGCCATAATGATTAGGATCTGCCCGTCATGTTCCCATCTAGCAAGCAGAGGTCGAAGCTGTCAATTCCCTTTCCTGCCTATTGTGTCTATTACACACACCTGCCAACTCATTTGATTCTCCAAAGTCCACGTATATAAGTACTTGTCTTGTGCTCCCCACTCCAGTCAGTGTCGTCATTCCTGTTGTCGCCTCTGTATGTGTCTGTGAGCATCCTCCAGCTGTGAGTCCTGCCCTGTACATCCCTGTTGCCGCCCCTGTACTGTATGTGTCTGTGAGCATCCTCCAGCTGTGAGTCCTGCCCTGTACAATCCTGTTGTCGCCCCTGTACTGTATGTGTCTGTGAGCATCCCCCAGCTGTGAGTCCTGCCCTGTACATCCCTGTTATTGCCTCTGTATGTGTCTGTGAGCATCCCCCAGCTGTGAGTCCTGCCCTGTACATCCCTGTTGTCGCCCCTGTACAGTATGTGCCTGTGAGCATCCCCCAGCTGTGAGTCCTACCCTGTACATCCCTGTTATCGCCTCTGTATGTGTCTGTGAGCATCCCCCAGCTGTGAGTCCTGCCCTGTACATCCCTTTTGTCGCCCCTGTACAGTATGTGCCTGTGAGCATCCTCTAGCTATGAGTCCTACCCTGTACATCCCTTTTGTGGTTCCGTATTCCCCTCTGCCTTTATTCTCATGTTTAGTTTCCAGTTTAACCCCTTGTGGTTCTGGTTTGTTACTGGTTCTGTCTTCTTTGGTATAAAATAACCCCTTGGTCTCTGCTCCACAGTTGCATGTGGGTCGTTCCTCTCTCCCCAATAACATGACAATAACAGCTTTACAGAGGGGCCCAGAATATCCTGCTCTGATTCCTCCTCAGTGAGGGAGCCGTGCTGTGTGGCCTAATAAAGATATACAAGGCACCCATAATTGGCCTGTCACTAGTGCTGCCTGCTGCCATTTATATCGAGGGAGGAGCTTGACATTCTACTTGACTCCCTCGCCTGCAATAGCAGAGGTCAAGATACTTCTCGGAGAATTCTCCCGCTCCCCAATGATTGAAAATTCTCCAGTAAGTAGAGTCAGAAATTATCCTTGGAAGTCTTGCAAAAATCCCATTTAATATATACTGTTCTCTGGTTTCCCATGTCTTAAATAAAAAAGCAAAACCTGCCTGCAGTTTGTTACTGTATTTGATTTAGTTTCTGTTTCTATCATATTTTATGTATTTATGTGCCTTAATTTTAAGTTAATCTTTAACAAACCTTTAGTTCATTGGTTGAGATAAATGTTGTTGAAAGAAATATAAAACTAAAAACATTTCAATGAAACTTCTTTTTTTTACTTTATATGTAAAACAGAGTGATTTGATAAAGTTAAAAAGTAGCTTATTGCATGCTATTCCATAACGGCATTCCAGAGAAATCTGACAAATTTGATATGCCGTATCTTTATTCATTCTATATCATTTTTCCCCCATCAAAATAAATATTTTGCCACAGAAACACTTGTCCATATACAAACAGATTGATGATCTTTATTTAGAACTAATATTAATTACTTGCAGATTTATTTTAAATCTGACAGGTAATCAGTTGCTTTGCACTGAAATGGAAACCTAACAATCCAAATAAAAATCAAAGTACATTACTCACCCATTTGTGCTGAGGCTGCCTCAGCGCCTCCTCTGGTTATTGGTGGTAAGGCAGTGTCAGAATACTGTAGGGCAGTGTGCCCATTGGGAATGCACCTAAATATGAACCCATTACTCAGAAATGCAGAAATATTGCATTGTAAACAGATATTTTCACATTATTATTGGTAAAAAGTGTGACTGACATGTCTGTGTTTCTTCAAATTGATTCAAATCATCATCATGAAATATAAATGCCCATTCTGTTTGAAAGACGGGGCTATGATTCCACTAGTCATTTAATTTACTACAAATTATTTAATAGTCATTGCTACAGTATATTGCGGAGGCGACCCACCAAGCTAGCCCACAACTGGCAGCGGGCTGAGATCTGACCTTTCCCTGCTATCACTCTGGGAAACTCACATGAAGGAGAAGGAGGTGTCAAATCCAACGGTTAAAGGTCCACATCAGAACAATTTTCAATAACATAACAGCATTTCATGAACTTTAATGAAATAACATTAACCTTCAACACAGACATCAATACATAACCAATACTCAATCGTTTCAACTCTCTGTTGTGTGTGTGTGTGTGTGAAGTTTGGTGGTTCTGCCTTGGATTTCTGTACTTCAAACCATGTCATGCCCTTTTCCATTAACCATACTGATTGATAAGGTGCGTTATCGGATGGATCTGAATAAACTTGCAGTGCATTTTTCCTGGTAATGCTGTTATGTAATTACTGTTGTATGGTACAGTATGTAGTAATTCTCAATTCACTGGCCAACTACAGTAACGTTGACATCAACACACGAGTGCACGCATCATGGGAATTTGAGATTATTCCCTTCAACTGAAGAATATTTTTCTAAAGATTTTTCTAAAGATTAACTTAAAGAATATTTTTCTATATATCTTACCTTTAAATGATTATTAGGTCATAGGAGTCCCGTTACAATTGTATTTTGTCATGAGCCACACCCACTTCTGGTTTCCTATCTGAATACAGACAGAGCCATTGCTCAGTGAGAGACCAAACTCTGGGGGCTTTTGGGGAGTGGGCCGGCGAGTGATCAGTGAGGGACCAGACAAACTGTGGGCGCTGTTGGGGAGTGGGCCGGCGAGTGATCAGTGAGGGACCAGACAAACTGTGGGGGCTGTTGGGGAGTGGGCCGGCGAGTGATCAGTGAGGGACCAGACAAACTGTGGGGGCTGTTAGGGAGTGGGCCGGCGAGTGATCAGTGAGGGACCAGACAAACTGTGGGCGCTGTTGGGGAGTGGGCCGGCGAGTGATC
>JAODKN010000039.1:5358583-5368775 GCA_026774425.1 Petrocephalus zakoni | reverse complement strand
GAGCAATAAAATATATTTTTTGATTAATTAAAATTTTTAATTTTAAAGTTTAAAGTTGGGATTGTTTAAACAGTTAGCTAAAACGAATTTGGCTGCCTGTTTAAGCGTGCTCTGCGATTGTACTGGATTAGCTTTGTGTTGTTTTGTTTTTTGTTACCGAAACGTTGCCACATATTCCCTTTTTTTCCGTTTGGAAGGGATATTATCGCGTCATTTTGAGAAAATCTGGAGAGTAATTTCTTGCTGATTATCGCTTCTTTGATCCTGGTCTGACCCATTCTGGAACCCTCAGAAAAACGTTATACAGCTTGTCGTTAGGCATCTTCATTCCCGCTCTGGGTCCTAAGCAGCCATGTTTGATTAGTTTTATAGCTTTGCTAAGGAGTGGCGTTATTTGTTTTGATTATTTTCCTTCAGACTTGGGCCGATTCTGATGTGTTTCAGTGTCGTTTGATGACGTAAATGAACAGAACTAGAATTAGTACAGTATTTGTGTTTCGCTGCACCATTGCCTCACTACCGTTCTTCGCCAATCATCTGTTATAAAATACAAATCCATGCGTTCCCTTCCGGCAGCTACACTGGGAGTGCAAGGGATTCTACAATGCACATAGTTACATTCATTAAACTGCCAGGAAAAAACTAGCCACAGATTTCATGATAAACATTCTGTAGCTGGGAAGGCAACGCTGACCTGTGGGCGTCTGTTCAGGAAAACTTTAAAAATGTTTACATCCGTTCACTTAATCATGGCTGTCTTGAATATCTTCCATTGCCTCTAAGCTTTTATTCCTGCCTGCAGAGATTAGTACTTATTACTCATTTTTAATTCTGCTAACAGCAGAATGGATGATTTTGTTGATACAATCACCTGTGAGGAGACCCAACAAAGACCATACATAAATATGACAACAACAAAGAGTGGTGACCAAAGAAGAAGCCTACAGGAGAGGTGACCAAAGAAGAAGCCTACAGGAGAGGTGACCAAAGAAGACGCCTACAGGAGAGGTGACCAAAGAAGACGCCTACGGGAGAGGTGACCAAAGAAGATGCCTACAGGAGAGGTGACCAAAGACGAAGCTAATGTTGTCTTTAAGTACTCACTAATGGAGTCTTTAATAAGTGCTTATGTAAGTCACTCAGACTAAGGGCATCTGCCAAATGCTATAAATGTAAATGTGAGAAATGTAAGATGTCCCAAACCAGCCTCACCATCTTAAAAGCATTTCATTCAAGTGAGACAATATTCAGGCTATTTTATTTTTTCAGTCACGGTTACAGTACAGCAGGACTTAACCGTCGAAATGATAAAATAATAAAAAAAAAAGATATGACATAATACATGAGTCATGCTTAATACTAAAATGAATCTAATCTTAATATCTAATGTTAATTAAGAGGTTTTTTTGTTTACATTTTTTTTGCCATTCTTTAAATTTATTGACTTATATAGGGCTACAAAAGACTAAAAGTTTAAGCACAATATCTCCACCCTGCTGAACGTTACTTTGCAGAGAAAGGTGATTCTGGCATTATTTTTGTTGATTTTAAGATGCACTCGGAAATCCAGAAGCTCAAACAGCACAAATGGTGTCCCTTATGTTCTCATTAAAAAAGCTGAAGAGAGGCATTTCTCTGCCCCCCTTTGATAGCAGAGTATTTTAGCGCGCCTATATGTGTAGAGGTCAGATGAAACTGCAAGGACTCTTCATAATTATTCCCTCATTTATATTCTCAAGCCTCCTTTGCATGGGAGTTATCTTGTCTCCCCACACCGTTTCTATCAGCCGTAATGTATCGCTCTTGTCCTTTACATAGCCTCATCCTCCTGCTTTTTCCCAATGGCAAAGTCTGAAAATTATACACATTGAATTCTTAGCAATATAATTGTGTTTACCAGATGGGGATTAGAGCTTAATCTCAAGAACTGCGAGAGTAGCGTACCTTGTAATTACTTTGTGACAACACTGCTTAGCATTTTTAGTTACTCTCTTCCTGAAGCTGTCACAGTTTGCTGAAGGCATGGCAGCTAACCGACCCTCATTCTCCATCGCCCACCGTGGAGAGACAATATGGATTTGCGAGCCTGGGGTAATGCAGTATGGCTGCGAGACGCGGCCGGAAAACGTCCACGTCGCTGCTCACAGAGGAAGCATGCCAAACAGAAAAGCCCTTCAAGGACACAGGACTGTGATTCGGGCACTCCAGGAAACCTCTGATGTGTTACGGAGCAAATTTGCATGAAATAGGTGTATGGGATGGCAGATTTTCAATTGGTTTGCGTGATAGGCAGATGAGAATCACTGAGAAAATATTTTGTTTGCCTTTTAATAATGTGTTTTACAAAATATAATTTGAATTATTTGTATATCCTTGATCATGTAAGAGTAATATGATAAAAATATGAATAGAAATTAAACAGAATTAGAATCCATATCTCCCTAATAATAGGCACTATTTATTAGTAGCAAGAAAGGAAGAGAACAGTATTGAAAACTGTTTGTACTTATTTTAACTTTAAAACAATTAATTAAAAATAATAAATACAAGGAAAAGTAAGAACATGGTATGACAAGCTTGAATAAATAAGTAAAATCAATAATATCTTTTATTACCAGGAAATATATTCTGATGTTTCCTGTATATTCCCAGTTTTTGGATTGAAGCTGTCAGATTCTCTTACATTGTCTCAACAAGAGATGATATTCTTCATTAATATGTATTTTAATTATACAAACAAGAAAACAGCATCTGTGCTGTGTCAGTTTTTTGACAATATATAACTATTAAATGTACAAACTATATTTCATGGGCATCAAAAGATGACATTGTATGCCCTTGGCAGAAACAGAAGTTAATAATGCTTTTATGCTCGGAACGGAGAGGCGCTATTAAAGCTATAAGGGCTCCGAGGCCATACAATGTCATGAATGTAGTCACAGTCAAGGGCATTGTTAATCACATTATGCAGCAAAGTATAGCATCTAAAGACCACTCAAGGACTATCATTAAACAAGTTCCGCATTGTAGTACTCACCATTAGCCATTAATTATAGATACATATAAATTTGCAGTGTTTTCATTTATCATTGAGGGCGGATAGTGTCGAACAATGGGAGACGACAAATCAGGTAAGCCCATATTTAAAGGGGTACAACACAACAAAGGTGGTTATACACGCAAAAGTTGGCAATACAGCAAAGTCTGAACCTAGTAAACTAGCTTCAAAGTGTTTTAAAATTTTATCCCAACAACCAAATAAGGGGAAAATATCTATAATAACTGCAGAGCGTTATAATTTTCCATTGCTGATAAAGTGTTTTGCCTGCTTCCACACTGCACACTGCCCCGTGCCAGTGAAGCAGTGCCAGGGCTCCAGTGCTCCCAAACTCTTTACCTATCCTGTTCTTAACTGCCAGTGATTGTGCCTTGATTACACTCATGTGTTTCGCCTGTTCTCTCCCTGTATAAATCAGTGTTTTGCCCGTGTTCCATGTTGGGCATCTGTTGACTCGATGCCTTGTCCCTACTCCCAGTCTGTTCAGTGTAACCCCCCGCCCAGTTGGTGAGGTGCTGGTCTTCCTGTCATTATATAGTTTGTCCTGTGTTCAGGACAGAGCCCGGTGTTTCATTTGAGCCCTTTGTCCTTGCATTTATACCAATGTTGGCTCTCGAATTCCGGAGTTTTGTGCATCTGGACTTGGGAGCCCCAGACAGACTAATTCTTTAAAATCTGGAAAGTATTTATTTTAAATGATATGATATATGTATGATTTGATAAGATAAACATTGCAAAAAGCTTAAAGCAGGCAATGCTAATATTCTTCCTTCAGATTAAAACAAATCCATATTAAAATAATAAAAAACCTAGGAAACTGGAAATGTGATTCAGGCTCTGGTGTGCATTCTGGTGTGGAGATGAAGCTGTTTATGCTCCTGTTGCATTAAAGTGGGGAGTAAACAGGAAACTGGTTTGAGCATCCTAACCAGACCCACCAGTGCACAAGGGCAACTGTGGAAGTCTTGGCAGGTCAAACTCTGCGGCAGGAAAGAGCGTCATAGTGTCTCAATAATTTTGTCCCGGGTTTGGAAGTTATGGACAGTGGGCCTAATATTGTACTAATCCTGGGTAAACTCAATATTTTCTTTTAATATGAAGATCATTTAAAACCACAATCGGTGATATTTTAAAAGCTCAACTTTCAAACTATTTTTAACTTTGAGCATTTTTCTTGGAATAACAAAACCCCCTGAGATTTTTAATTAAAAGAATGCAGCAGTGATTAGGAGGCAGCAAGGTTTACTGTTACATTCCAAATATATTTAAGAAATGAATTTCCTTTAGAATTCAAGTGTTGCATCTGATTTGTAAAACAAAATGACCAATATTTTTTCTTCTCTTACAAATATCCTGATGGTGGTATTTGACACTAGCAGTTTTTTGCGCTTTTGTATTGCATGGTGAATGCTTTGTAAATCACATCACAGGGAGAGGCTTATGTAAAACAAGCAGCATGCTGGCAGAAATCACTGGGGTTATTGGCCAGATGCCTCTGGGGTAAAGCTTCAGTAATAACAGATAACATAGACATGAAGAAAGGCATACAAAACCATAACATGCCAGACTATAATGACCAATTTTGCAGCACTTTGTCCAACTAGCTTAGGGGTGTAGGATCCATCATTTCACATGGTACTAATGAGTTTCTTTTCAGGCTCCCCATTCGCAATGCAAGCTCCTCTATGCAGAGTCCGTGTTGTTTGTCTTTGCTTTTACTAGTTACTGAGTTAGTTTACCAGTGACATGTAATGATGTTGCTGCTACTGCCTGTTGCTGGTCTTGTTGGCTGTCATTTTATAGTGCCTATATTTTGGTGCAGTTAAAGAAAGGTCAGGTCCTGCCCCAGATGTTGCCAATCATGAAGTATTGCAATCAGTGTCACTTCAATGTAGACACACACACTCATTAATGTGCCTGTTATGCCAGGGCTCATCGAGACCATGTATGCTTAGTGTTATTATGTCTGAATGGGTAGCACTGCATAGCCAGACAGTATAGGTAATCAAAAGGTTTGATGAGTAAAAGGGGGATGCTAGAGAGACAGGAGGGCAGTGTTACATGCTGAAATAGGGAAAGGTGGACATTAGAATACTGTGACAGACAGGACAGGCAATGGTGACTGCATTCTCTCAGTCTATGAGAAAGGAGAAAAAAGCCAAATGTCAGCACTGAGTAGCTGTGAACAGTAACAGGGACTACGGGGAGATCAGTACTCCATTGGGTTGTCTTTGGGTTGTGTTCAAAATTCTGCTTTACATCCAGTGCTGTGACACCTGTCTGGGAGCCACATGCCTCCTGAATCCTTAAATAGGCTGGTCCAGAGCTAAGGTATGTGGGATCCAGTGGTTTATACCACTGGGAGAGGTACCATGTGGCTCTCTGCCTGCTGCACAAGGCTTGTGGCTCCTGTCTAGTAGAGGAACTGAAAATGAGTGATTCTTGCTGATTAGCCTGTCAAGGCTCTCCAAATTTTGTTGGGCAGTTTAACAGTTCTCAGGGAAAGGAAACACTCAAGTTCACCTTAACTTACTTTTTTGGTCCAAGTTTATTAATATATTTGGAATGCTAATCTCGAAATCTGCAATATCCACATCAATTTGATGTATTACGGAAGACTTTAAACAAAAATTAAGCTAAGATTTCTAGGCAGTATGAAGCAGAACATACAGAGATAACCACTTTTATTCCGACCAGGTCCTGGCACAATGGACAACGATGGCGCTTCTAAGCGAAAGAGAGAATTAGAGTGAAGCCAAACCCAGTTTATGTTACAGAAAAAAACCCTGAAGAGTTTTCATTAAATTACATTTCCAGATTATAATAATAATTATTATCATCACGATCATTATCATTATTATTTATTATTAATCATCATTATTTTCATCATTATTAATATTAATAATGATAATGATAATCATTATTAATAATAGGTGCCATAGTTGTTGATTCATCGTTATGGATCATATTTCGGATGCTGTCCCTTTCTGCGTATCATGCTGTTTCCTTATTGACTTTTATAATTAGCCAACATAAATGCGAATAACACCTCTTATGCTATATTGTCGATCGCGGCAATTTTATGTTTAACCTAGATGCAAAATAAATGCAGTGCTCAAATAGATTTGGGAAATGAATGGATGGCGATAGAACGAGTGATTAATGTATGACTATTTGCTTTTTCGCCACAATGAATTATGGCATAATTTAACATTAAACTCGCTTATGTGTTATTGTGGTGCTTTTCTTAATTAAAATAAAACTAGACAGCAGGCCTGTCATAATGACAGCACAGTACTCCCTATAGAGCCCCGTAACCTGCTCCCCCATCTAATCCGTACTCCTCACATACTCACCCACCTGTACATCATATTCCCCATACAGCCCCGTAACCTGCTCCCCCATCTAATCCGTACTCCTCACATACTCACCCACCTGTACATCATATTCCCCGTACAGCCCTATCACCTGCTCCCCCATCTAATCCGTACTCCTCACATACTCACCCACCCGTACATCATATTCCCCGTACAGCCCCGTAACCTGCTCCCCCATCTAACCCGTACTCCTCACATACTCACCCACCTGTACATCATATTCCCAATACAGCCCTATCACCTGCTCCCCCATCTAATCCGTACTCCTCACATACTCACCCACCTGTATTTTTTCTGAAAGTACTGGATGAATCAATGGGAAATGTGAAAGCCAACAAATTTGTTCTTACTGCACCTCAATGCTCTGAGTCCTTTTTATGACGTCATTCTGAAATAATACCCGTTACTTCATTGCACATTCCACACACGAATAGGTACAATTAAATTCTCCCACAATAAATTCATGATACATTTTTCTTAACCAAAATACCACAGTATAACTTATTACACACCTACATTACACATTCTCCCCACCTTCCCCAACTAATGTGACACGATAAATTCCTCCATGATTTATTTTGCCAAGTTCCCCACAACACATTTAGCCAATTGGCTACTGGACTGCAGCAGATAAAATTTTCCAAACAAGGTGGCTAAAAAAAAACTAAAAAATATGTCGAGAATGAGGGCCATAAGCCATAATTCATTCTGACCCTTCTTCATACTGTAATACGTTTCCGTTCTGACTTACAAATATTTTCACTCTCACATACACATAAGTACATTTGTCATGTTTATATATTTTAACTCACACATTCACACACTTTGCTCACATGCACATGCCTTTCATGTGTAGATTTATTATAAATAACAGCTGTATGCACGAAAATATGTGTACGTGTGAAGAAAATATTTATATGTCAGAGAAGCATAAATGTCTGTGTGAGAGGAAGTATACTGTCTAGTGGAAACAGAAGGCGGGTTATTTATCGCTCTGTGATTGGCTGAGAAGTGTGTGATTGGCTGAGAAGCTCTGTGATTGGCTGAGAAGCTTGTGCAGGGTCATGTTCAGGTCACCACCGGTATGGAAGCGGGAGATGATGCACATGTACTCCAGCAAGCCATTGGGGCTCTAAGAAATATTTCATTAACCCCCGAAATGGTCACATCCTTGTCCTCATCCCTTATTCCAGAGGACAGGTTCATCTGCACCTACCATGGCTCACAGCATGGTGGCAATTTACATGAGGGAACATTTCAGACCTCCTTCAGAACTCCTAAGTCATTTCGACAAGCCAAGCGTCTACAGCCTCTGTGATATCAGACTCAGCAGCACTTTGGAAAAGTCAAGAACAAGCTACATGGCAAGTACATGGCAACTTAACTGTAAGTTGTCAGTCAACTAAATTAGGGGTCTAACAGTACTCAGAATTCATGGTTCGGTACAAAAAAAACTGCTGGCCTCTGTTATAAAGCTGAAAATGAAGAGCAGCGGTAGAAAGGTAAATAGGACTCTTATTGGTTTTTTGTTGCGTTTGTAACTTGTTGCATGCTTCTTACACCCATGCCAATTTGTACTTTTTACTGGTCATTCCTTCTGTCCATGCATGCTGGCTACTCGACACTAAATAAAACTGCATGTCTATGTGTTTTAAATTATTAGAAACCAATTCGCAAGACCAGTGCAGGCATGCAACCATGGTCATGTATTTTTTTCACCGATTATCCTACTAATTGTCCAGTTAATTTGTTTCCATTTTTAATTTGAATTGGGTTGTCTAGATTTTTTTATATTCACTGTACTACTAATGCATTAACGATTATATGTATTATTTATGATTAGTAATTGGGTGATGCAAGGTAATTCGACAATACTCCAGTTTTTAAAACTAAAAAGCTACTAAGTGGGAAAAAATTGACTTCAGTGTGCAATGGGGGTGATGACTTGCAGGATTTGTTCACAGCATCCAGTTTCATGAAGTCTCTGAGATACCTATGAGCTGGCGGCTCCCAATGGGGCATCTGGCATCACTCCTGTGGGCACTGTCCTCTCCAACATGGCATTTCCTTGATGTGGAAAGAAGGTTCATGCGAGGATGAGGCATAAATTTGAATTGTTAGCGGCGGGACATGACAAAGGACAAGAGGGGCGACCCATGGAGCGGCTCAAAACCACACTTTATTAAACTCTACGAGAACACAGAGGCGGACCCAGAAAAGAAAGGAACCATGAGGAGTCAAAACAAACCAGAAAAATAGGAACTAAATATAACCACAAAGTAACGCAGCTAGGGAACAGAGCAAAACTGGGAACACAAAGTAACAACTACAATAACTCTCTCTCTCTCTCTCTCTCTCTCTCTCTTTCTCTCTCTCTCTCTTTCTCCCTCATACACACACAAACACACAGGAAAACAGCCACAATGATGCGTTAGAGAACAGAAAAAAGGCAGGCACTTAAATACACTACTGACTAGGCAATATGGGGAACTGTGTGGGCCATAGACAAGCAAACTCTGGGAACTAGGTAATGAGGAAGCCGAAAGGAAAGGGCAATGAGGAGCAGGTAGGGTCACTCAGCATCAGACGCATGCATGGAGAGGTCCAAACACCAAGGAAAGCTAAAGCCAAAAAAACTGAACAAACAGGGAATAGGGAGAGAAAAACAAAGAACTGTAACTAAAATGCATGGAACACATCTTAAACCAAGACAATACAAAACAACAAACATTAAATAGCAATTAGTTGAAGCTGGCCAGAGGTCAGGACCCACAACCGAAAGGGGAGTCGAGATGGTGGCCAACCGCTTAGCCCATTTAAACACACTAGTGACTAAGGGGCTAGAAGACTGAGGAGGGGACAGGATAGCCACTGACACCTGCTGGCCAAACGGACATCCTGACATGAAACGGATCCTGACATGAATTTGAATGATATTGTGATGAATAGATGAGGAGATAATTGTTAGTAAAAGTTAGTAAAAGTATCATTTTGAGGATAAAAAATGAACAACATAATTGCATACATGCAATATACAGCCACTTTATTAGGTGCAACTATTCAACTGTTTATTGAAGCAAATATCTAATCAGCCAATCATACGTCATCAGTCAGATGCATAAAACGTGTAAATTCTGGTCAAAAGATCCAGTTAATGTTCACATCAAACACGAGAAGAAAGGTGATTAAAGTGACTTTGAAAGTGGCACGCTTGTTGGTGCCAGATGGGCTGTTATGACAATTTCAGAAACTGCTGATCTTCTGGGAATTTCACACACAACCAAGGATTTGCAGAGAACGGAGCAAAAAAGGGAGAAAAGTGATCCTTTGGGCGAAAAATGCCTTGTCGAGGTCAAAGAAGGCTGGACTGATACACGCTGTCAGAAAGGCAAGACTAACGCAATTAACCACTCATTACAACCAAGGCATGCAGAAGAGAATCTCTGAATGCGCAACACATCAAACCTGGAAGCAGATGAAGAAAGAGAATAAGCTTGTTTGGACTTTGCAGTTGATTGCATTATTAATTTATCCGCTATGCATTCTAAACTTTCAGTCTATACTGGTAATATTACTAACATTTACATCATATCTGTTGGCTAGGCATATCTGCTTGTTTACAGAATTGTTTTGAATATACAGGAAAAGAAATCCGAAGGGAAAAAGGTATTCTTAGAGAAAATATACAGTCAGGTCCATAAATATTGGGACATCGACACAATGCTAACATTTTTGGCTCTATACACCACCACAATGG
>JAODKN010000039.1:5322092-5346474 GCA_026774425.1 Petrocephalus zakoni | reverse complement strand
TGTACATGCATACAGTGGCATACTGAAAAGGACACTAGTCAGATAGGATACCATCCATGTACATGTATACAGTGGCAACAAGTAATAAGGATTCACAATATTTTTTGAAAGTACAAAACTATATTACAATGCATGGCAAGGGGGGGGGGGGTAGACCTAAGACTGTATACATAATGCAATGCATGGCAAGGGGGGGCTAGACCTAAGACTGTATACATAGTGCAAAAATATCTCATTAATGGCAATAAATAATGCAGCAACAAAGAACAGCACCACAAATACAGTGGTGCCAGTAACTGACATAAAATAAAATGTAAACAGACCAAGATCAGTGGGGGGAGCAGTGTGGCTATTTTTATGCTATAGTGGGTGGAACGGGGGGGGGGGGGTTGGGGGCAATAAGGTGTCGAGTGTCCTGACAGCCTTGGGGAAGAAGCTGTTGCCAGTCCTGGCTGAAGTGGCTGAGATTAATCTGTAGCTTTGGCCAAATGGGAGCAGCACAAAGAGTCCATGGGAAGAGTGGGAGCGGCAGTCCACAGCGCTGGAAGCTTCTCAGATCCGGCTTTTTTCCAAACCAGGCAGCTAGTCAGAGCATTCTCTATGGCACCCATGTAAGATGTGGTGAGAATGGGAGATGGGAGACGTGCACTCCGCAGCCACCGGAGATGGGAGACGTGCACTCCGCAGCCACCGGAGATGGGAGACGTGCACTCCGCAGCCACCGGAGATGGGAGACATGCACTCCGCAGCCACCGCAGGAAGAGCAGATGTTGGAACATCTTGTTGACTTGGGTGGAGGTCCAGGTGAAATCTTCTGCCAAGTGAACCTACCAAGTGAATCTTTCTACTGCAAATCCCTTGAGTGGGGAGTGGACTGTTTTGGGTACTAATAGTCTACTATGTAATTTAGATAGAATATAACTCATCTGTCTACTGTAGCTGCAAAAGCAGCAGAGTCCCTAGCACACGTGAAACGCATAGGTCCTTGTGCGACACAATGAAACACTGAATGCCATGCTGTTTAGAGGATAATGTCACTGATTCACCGGCTACAGAACAGATGCATTCGATTATTACAGTACAAGTCTGGATCCTGCTGTTAGTATCAAGTGTCCAACCATTATAAACATGTCACACCTGTCCCCCAGTGGTAAGCAGACAACTGGGCCCGTTCTGTGTAATCTACAGTAGCTCTCACTTATCATCATCGGTCCTAGAAATTAAGGCTCAGAGCTGTAATTGATTTGGAGTCTAGTTTGTGGGGCATAATTTAGCTTTTGTATTATTCCTGGGTTTTTGTCAGGGTTGCCTAAGAGAACTTGCCACCGCGCCTGACTCAGAGGTGTGCAGCACCCAGCAAAGGCAGTGGCCGTGCCACACCAGGTGAGATCCCCACTTCTCTCCCAAAGCCTCTCTGCCCAAGTCTGACCCTGAGAGGGTCACTTTGCCTGTGCCTCAGGGTCCCAGCCAGAGAAAACCACTCAGCTTCTGCCTCGTCACCTGTGGCTGCTGCCTCGCCAGCTTCTGCCTCATCGCCTGTGGCTGCTGCCTCGCCAGCTTCTGCATCGTCGCCTGTGGCTGCTGCCTCGCCAGCTTCTGCCTCGTCGCCTGTGGCTGCTGCCTCGCCAGCTTCTGCATCGTCACCTCTGGCTGCTGTACCACAGGCCAAAATGGATCTATGGATAAAAACTATTAAAACGATTGGTGAATAAGACCAATCTTATTCTTGGTAAAGTGGTACCATCATATGATATTGTAGCTCTTATGTAGGTGACAAGGCTGTGTGAAGAAGAAAAGAAAATAAAAGTTTTGCAAAAGATGTGGAGGGAGATTTTAGGATGGCACTTGATTTTTCTGCACCAGTGCTATAAAACCAGAGAGAAAATCTTTGAACTTTCTTTTCAGCTAAAAACGGCACAATTAGAATAAAATGCTTTTATTATGAAGTTGAAAGAAAAACACTTTTTCCAGTATTATGGACAAAAAAGAGTTTTGAAATAGGTCAAAAATTCCGAGGGCTGCTGGAATGTAAATTACACTTTTATAGAAGGAGCCTGGCTGCGGCTTGTTTGAAACAGGAAGGGGCCGAGCTGGAGACGAAACAGCTCTGCTTAAAACTATGGCTGTGAAAAGCCAATAACTGATTCTAACTGAATGTTCCAGATCGGAATTTTGACAACAGCAATGATTTTACTCACTCATATGCATGTTTATTCTAGTCTAGGGTTAAGTCATACAGATGAGTGTGATGTGTCTATAACTAAGGGGCCAGAAGACCCAACTTCCATCCGCCCAACTTGTTTTAAAGGGAAAGAGAGCAAAGGTTGGATGTTGAAGCACCAGCTGCCTTTTAGATGACATACAAAACAGGGTGTATCAGGGCGGGATTTTGCACGTTTTGACTTAATTTCAAGAGAGGAACATTATGGTGCAAGTGGTGTTATAGCCCTAAAAGTGCGGGGGACATGACTAATACAGTATATTATTGCATATATATATATATATATATAAAGCATTTATATTACAGCATTGGCAAAAGATTTAAAAAAAAAAGTATTTATATCTTCTTGCAAGTCCTGCCACGCCAATAACTAATTAACAGATCACCAGTTAGGCTTGCTGTATTGAGGGTTAAATACCAGAGACTTTGCTAGAATACTGTGGCAGATTGTGGGTGTGTCATCTCCGCAATTACGTACACGAGTCAGGGGGTGCTGTAACTCGCCAAGCGGCGCTTATTTGCACACAGACAGAACATCTGCACAGAGAGAGAACAACCGCACTCGCGCTGCCCATCGTCACCCTCACACTGCTTACCCCTCATACGCATGGTGGACACTCACACACTACACGCACGCACGCATTAATAAACATTACACAATGCATACACGACCGGGTACGCCAATACAATCCCGCGGGTCCCCAGAAAACCACTTACCAGCCGGCATTAACGCGACCCACCGCACTGCCCGCCAAGACACCGCGCGCTACAATATACTAATACACAAAACCAATAAGCCAGAGTAAGCATTAATTTAATGCTCCAAATGAATGCTGATACTTTCATTCCGATCCATGTCTTTCGAGTTGACATTTCTGCTTGACCCCTAGTGTATCACTGCTTGTTTCTTTTTAAACAGTGATGTCTGTCATTGACATTTGCACATGATGTGTCAAATTAAATTGAATAGTAATGGACAAATAAATAGAGGGTAATACAGAGTTTTTTAGCAGGCAACACATTTTTCAAAATAGTGTGATTTGCACTCTAGACTGTGAGGCCCGTCAGCACAACTTATTATTCAGACTACTGGCCTGACTTGTGAGTGACTGTACATTTATGCCGTAAATTAAAAGTGTTGTACCCATGTAATACCTGTGTAGAGTCTCCCATGGTGTTCGTGCGTTTTCAGGAGCATCTACACTGTGTGTGAATGACATGTTAATAGTGGTAAATTTGGGGATCGATGGGCACAAAAATAACCTGGACACAAGTACACATCCCCCATAGGTCTTATGTGTCTCATGAGAATTGCCTAGTGACCACTTCTAACGAACATGCTGAACTCGCTAACTTGCCGATAGCTGGGAGCAATGAACCTCAGCCAATCACACAGTTGGGGGCCGAGTGTGGCTCCGTGGGTTAAGCCTCTGTGGTTGTCATCAGGAGGTCATCTGTAGGCCCTGAAGCTTGCGATGGCTGCCCTTCACAGCCAAGTTTGCTCTCATGGAAAGCAAGGTTGGGGGAGGTGGGAAGAGGATTTCCCCACGGGGATCAATAAAGTATCAATTTAATTAAATGTAAATTAATTTAAAAAGACTGCTGTGTATTCTTGTGTGATGATTTGTCAAATATTTTTAGATTTTTAGAACTGAGAGATGCATGGATGTACGAAAAGTTCAATTTGTTTACATATTAAACCCAGTTCAACTGATTCACGGAAAAGGACCGGTTCAAAAGAATGATTACTTCTTTATCGGACATCATTATAATTCATTTAGAAAGTTGTTTCTGTGTGCTGGTGCTTCTCACTATGACCATCTCGCATTGTAGTTAGCATAATGCTTTTCTCTCCAGCTGACAATCATGGGGATACAGTACACATGCAATTCCACGTAGTGATGGACAGATAGGAACAGGCTAACAACCGCTGTAGCAGGGCCCAAGTGGATGATCGGGAGACTAAAAAAATAATTGTGTATTTAAGATTCTACAACAAAGCTTTCGATTGTTAGCCAGCAAGTTTTGTCAGACACACAATATACCACGATTGCGTTACATTTACTTTTACTCCTAAATGTTTGTCCTTTATTCACTGCACAGACAAACTGATACTGGTTGCACAAGGCCCAATTAAAACAAAGTATTTTAAATGCAGGGCACAAAGCTTCTTACCATTTGATATGCAGTATGTTGTGTAAAGCTACTTTCAGTACCATTGCAACTTAAAACAAAGGTCAATACAGTGTGACAGACTTTAAATTTGTATGGTGGCCATTTATTGTGTTTGCTATTAAATGTCACATACTTTGTCTAAACAACAGGTGCATGAAAAGTATGAAAAATGTTATTAATCCCAGCTAAATTGTGGCGTCCCTGTAGACGGGGACCCAGAGCTATCATAGAAACAGCTCTGGACATTTGTAAAGGCCATAACCTTTCTAACCCTACCTCAAGCTTTTGTTGGCTAACCCTCATTTGGCAGCACTGGGTTATACAACAGGTTACATTGTGACTTGCCGTGATAACGCTGGCCCAGAAATATCATAAAATCACCTGTGGATGTCTGTAAAAGCCAAAACCTTCCTAAGCCTAACCCTAGCTTTTGTATGCTGACCCTAATATGGGGACCACTCAAAACCCATTTGTTTCCTGTGCAGTGTGAGCATGTGTGGATTAATTCTATTCTTGTTTTCATGTGACAACATCAGACCTTGTTATTTGGTACATTACAATGCAATATAACAAAATAAGTTAGATACAACTAAAAGTATAGTTTTTCTTCCATTATGCAATTAGCCCTGCTAATTACTCAGGCTGGGTCACACAAATATGCAGAGGTGTCAATTTCAGGTCCAGAAAGTAAAAATCCAGACCAGGATTTTGTTACAACCAACTAGTTGAGCACTCTGTGACTGTGACTCTTTATGCTCAACTGATTGGTTGAAACAAAATACTGGTCTGGATTTTTACTTTCTGGACCTGAAATTGATACCTCTGCAAATACGGTTTCGTTTTTAATCTGGTTTAAGATTATATTTATCTAAGATTCATCTACTAATCCCGTTGCATCAAACTTTAAACCTAGTAAATTTAGTTTACAATTAATCCTGGTTTTTTATAATCTGCTTAATTTCCACTTAAACCTAGATTAAATTTAAGTCTGTTAGACCAAGTATACAGCTGGATTAGCAGTTACAGTGTATTTAAATCACCCACTGAGGGGGGTTATGTTAGGTCTGCTTGAGTTTCATTTACAACATGGCTACATTTCATTGCTGGATGGGACTGGAGGAAAGAGTCCCATGCAGTGGGTGGGGAGGAGAACAAGACCAACAGTGACTGGAATAAAGGAAAGGATGCCATTGAGAAAGGCAGGTCCAGGAAGCTGCTAAAAAAGAGTGTGATAGATACATAAGCAGAAAGACGAGGAGGTAAAAACTGTTGGAAAGCAAAAGAAGAAGGGAAAGAGAAAAAAGCTGAATGAGCTGGGAGAGACAAAGAGACAGACATGAGGTACCAGAAACCAGTACAGTCTGTACTCGTCCCACCCACACCAACCAGGAGCAGTTTCTAGAAAGCTAATGAATGTGTTTTTATCTGAATGCTCTGAGTCCCAGTAGTGATATGCAGGTCTGAAATAGCACTAATTCATTTATGGCACATTCCACTTGTATGACAATTGGCAGAATCCTTCCTCACCATTTGGATGGTTAATTATATTCCTTTCTGTATGTTTTAATCAAGCTTCAAGTTTATTGACATATACAGATAACAATGGAACATCATTACCTGTAATGAAATTTCTTGGACTCAGAATTCGCCCAAGTTTGCACAGTAAAATAACAATTAACAGTAAAATGGCATGTGTGTTTTCACTTCAGTAGAATGAACTAAAGTAGTGAAATAAAAAAGTAGTATGTAGCAAAATAGTAAATAATAAGGTGCATAGTAAATAGTGTTTAGCATTTGCAAGTACTTATAAAAAAGAATGTAGTACAAATGGTGTTAATATTCCTGCACATGTAAAAAGAAAGCTTTATAGTGACTGTTTTTTACAGTGAATTTTGGGGTTTGAGCAAAATGTTCAGTATGGCAAATGTGTAATCTTGCCTGATGGCAGAATTCATGTTTTGAATGGTTAATCGTGGTTAATCGCTCTCCTTTTCAGACACAAATGCGCACACACACACACACACACACACACACAGGTGCACTATTCATATCTTTGTGGAGACTCTCCAATTCCTTACTATTTCAGATGCTGAGAAACTGATACATGCCTTTGCATACAGTAGGTTCAACTTACTGTAATGCTGTGTTATCTGGGAGCACACAGTGTACATTAAACACCTTGCAGCATATTCAAAATGCAGCAGCTCAAATTGTCACGAGGAGCAGGAAGTTTGAGCACATAACCCCTGCTCTTCGTTCCCAGCTCTGGCTTCCAGTATGATTCAGGTATAACTTCAAAGTTCACCTACTTGCCTATAAGGCACTTAAAGGTCTAGAACCTGCCTATCTAACAGAATTACTGCAAGCTTACAAGCCGCATCGCCCACTCAGGTCACAGAACGCAGGTCCCCTTGTTGTGCCACGTATAAATAAAGTGACAGTTGGCGGTAAAGCATTCTGCTACAGGCCGCCGATACTGTGGAATGGTGTACCAGGCTATGTTTGGGATGCCGAATCGGTCTCAGCCTTTAAATCTTCACCGAAGACTTACTCCTTCATTTTAGCTTACCTGCAACCTAACACACACCACAGCATAACTATGACTACTGGTGGTGCCATTTTTATCTACTATGCTTGTCCATTAATGTGTCTATGCATGTTCTGACATTCCAAGGTCTCTGCCTTCCAACATGGCTGGATGGCACCCAGGGTGGGCAGCTGGCCTTGGGCCCCCAGAGCTTTTCATCTCCTTTGTCTCTGTCTTAATGATGCTGTGACGTATCACTGCACACCCATGCAAGGCGCCTTGGGGTGGTTGTGTTGTGGAAGGTGCTATACAATTAATTTGAATTCAAATTGAATTTTTACAATATATTTAGCTTGGTAGCAATATTTTGCTTAACCCGCAATATATTAACAATTCTTACCTTGATAAATCGATAATGTTCAGAATTTACTTTACCAGTACACACTGGAACACGCTGGAATTAACCTAATTAAGGAAAAATACAGCAAGTTATTCCACATCACAGTCATAAGAGAAACTTATTGGTCATCAGTTAGGAACAATACTATAAGTGGCACGGCACGGCTGGACTGCCCACTGACACCTGACTTATACCTTTCCCTCTGGAAACAGAATATCTTCAAGCAACACCATCATATCTTTTTAACTTGATAGAGCGTATATCATTCAAAGTCAGCCAAATGATGCAATGTTGATGACACAGCAGAAATCTGTTTAAGATGTTGCATCAGACACAGTTAGGATTTTTTGAGGAAAGACCTTTTAAAGTAAAAAGGTCTTCAGGATGCTGGGCAGTACACCCACCTCCCATCATCCTAGAGATTAACATATACTGTACTAGTAATGGAGAGGAAACAGCTTATTAAAACCCAGTGCAATGTTTAACATATTTTGAAAGTAAAAATGATTGAAAACATAATCAATTTGTCAGAGATAATAATTAAGAAAATCATAGGGGTTAGGAAAACATGCTGCTATTGAGATAAGCATACATTAATCATATAATAATGTAATAATGTTGGTTATACTATCAAGCTAAATGTAAAAAATGTTTTATATGAACACCCCTTTATTTTGAATGCTTGCTGTCATTATTGAGCTGAATTTAAACTAAAAATATAATAAAAAATATTTGTTAAACTATAATAAAATGTTTTGGTTATACTAGCAGGCTAACTGTAAACTTTTTATATTTTTTTAAAATAATAATTAAAACACTCCTTTTTAAAAACATTCACAAACGTGTTTTGTTACTGTAAGCACTGGTTATCTCCGTAAAATATGTGTGTTTGTGTGTGTGTATGTGTGTCTGTGTCAGAGTGTGTGCCTCAGCGGGGTGCATGTGCCTGGCGCTGGAGTGTCTGCATTTAACAATGCCCTTAATCCCCAGTCACTCCAGCCATTCTCTAACCCTGCTTCCTAAATAAAGTGTTGATATATACAAGCACACAGAACACAAATATTTGTAATAAAGGGAAGCACTCAGTATGGATTTAAATATTTGGAATTTCAGGGGTCTTTTAGGGAGAAATGCCTGAAATATACACACACACACACACACACACCTTTGTGTAAAATAATGAATGCCTGCAAATTTTTATGTACACAACGCAGATATTTGATAAACAGCTGCCATTTGCTCTGCCTCTAACCCTCTGCCTCTGCCATGTGTCTCTTCCTCTGCCTACTCCTGAGTAATAACGTGGCTCCTGCTGCCTTTACCAAAGGCGGCCTCTGTGACTTTAGAGGCCGGGAATGAGGCACGGCTTCATGATTTTCCCGCTTTCTTCCCTCAGCTCACTGCTCAGTCTCGTGTTCATTCTCACACTTCTTTTGTCAGACACATTTTTTGCTCTGTTAGGACAACACACACGTGCAACCATCACTTCGGCAACAGACTCCACGGCAGAACGTTCAGCTGTGAGTTTGAGGAAGGGGATGATATGCTGAATTTGCCCATCACTTGTGAGTACACTGTCAGAAAAAAAGTATCAATTTGTATCTTTGAGGGTACAATTACTTGTTACTGGATTTGTACCCTTATGGGGTCTGCCAGTTATATACTAGCTGTATAAAATTGTACCTTTCAGTCTAATTTAAGGTACAGAAATAGAGCATTTCTCTACCATTGGGAATATATTAATGTTGTTTGTACCTTGGGGTACCTGGGCCGTAGCCGATTTTTCTGACAGTGTAGCTGATAAAAGCTCAGCTGGCTGATGTTTCTCTTGTGCCAGGCAGGAATAGCAAAGGAAAAATAAAGTAATTATTTGATAAAACGACGTGCTTAAGTGTATCCCGGCTGTCTCAGATGAGTCACACTGGAAAACTGCCTCTTAGATTGTTCTGCCACCAAAGTCCTGATGGTATATTCTGTGATTAACATGTTTCTTCAACTGTCAGGGAATCTAGGTGTCACTAAGACATAAAATCATATTTCAGCTTGCAGGGAACCCTAATGAAATTATTCCCCAATGCCTTGTCACCCTGGATCCAGAATTGGGGGGGGTGGAGGGTTTATGTGACAGGAATTGAAGCTGAAATGATCATTGTATGGATGTATAGGAACCAAACTCTCCTGCTTGCAGTTTAGCTTTGTATTTGTGTGGATAACGATTCAGACGCTGAACTTCTTTTGTACATTGTGTATAGTTCAGACTATCATTTTTAAATGGCATATCTAATTTTTCACTTTATAATGAAACATACATGGGTGCATGGGGGACATAATGGAATAGAGCGCTGAAAAAATGTAAAGTACAGCTGAGGGGAATGTGAACTGATTATGCTTTCCAATTTGATCTATCGAAAGATTATTTAAATAAAATTCTACATTTTTTAAATTGCATTGCAGATTATCCTCAGTGCTGGTATATCTAACGCTAGCATTAATGTTAGAGCAGAGCTTGGGCCATTTGACTCATTTTAATCCAAAATAAATAAATAAATAAAAAAGGAGAGGAATCTGAAAAGGCCTCAATGAAAGCTCACAGAATTTCATGGTAATAATTCTATAAACTTAAATGCTTAATTAGACATTCTTTCACACACATAGACAAAATACCCACAACAATACAAAATACCAACAAAAATGCATAAACACACAGAGGTTGTCACGCTCAGCCCTGCCCTGCGTGTCTCTTTCCCTGTGTTTCCCTCAGACGTGGCTTAATTAGCCTCACCTGAGCCTTGTTTAGCTGTGCCTTATGTTCCAATCCCCTTGTTAGCCCTGCACACCTGCCTTGTATTTAGTCCTTGATGTTCTACCCTTTATTAGTCAGTCTAAGCCCAGTCATCCCTGTCAGATATTGTCAGTACTGTGTCTATCTTGCCTGTTGCTCCTGATTCCCACTTTACCAACAGTAAATACCCCTTTGTGGGGCTTGCTCACCGCAGTCAGCATTATGGGTCATACCTCCTGCCGGCAACGCAGCAGAGGTCATGTATGTAAGAGGCAAGTGGAGGTCAAGCTAATTACACAGGGATGTGAAACTGTGTTGGTAAGGTGATCTCAGGAAGGAGATGCCAGGCTAGACTGGCTTTTATAATGGCCTTGCTAATGCATTTATTTGTTCATTACATACTTCTCTCCGTGGTTCTGAAAGTAAGCGCCATGTTGTGGATGCTATACTAGCTCTCTTTACCGCCAGGTAAAGGTGGTAAGTGGGTAAATAGACATGCAATATGTGGGGGAAAAAATAGCCAAGAGCTATATCTTCCTCATTATTAAAAAGAGGGGATTTTCAGCAGGATCCTTTATGCTGTGAAGCTTTACAATGGTAGATATTATCAAGAATGTCTTAATGTCCTCTTTCAACTTACGGCTTTCAACTTTCACGTAGACCTTTAGAGATCTGAGGATAGAACTTTGCCTGTGGCTATGCTTCATACTTGATACATTTTTTTGTATAGGCATTGTAAGAAGAGTCCATTGCCAATACACTCGTTTGTTTGGATCATCACTCTTTTAGTGTTTTGACTGGGAACCAAGTTCGGAGCGATGGTCCATGCAGCAGCATTGCTTTTCAGAAAAGGATTTTTGCTGCTATAGACATGAGACAAACATAAACACAGTGACACCCATCAATGACTGAGCTGGGAAAGCTGGCAAGAGCGAGCTCATACATACACAGATAACCAATAGTACACAATGGGCAGGTGTGGACCATAGCATCAATTAGTCACCAGGGATGAGAAACAGCTGGGGTAAACACAAGCGAGTGCACAGAGGATGGCCAGCAGTGACATGTCACAAACTCACTGCCCATTTTATTAGGTACAGCTGTTCAACTGCTTACTGAATATCTAATCAGCCAATCATATGTCAGCAGCACGGTGTATAAAATAATGCAGATACAGGTTAATGTCTTTGGCTGATGATCACATCAGACTCCAGAATGGGGAAGACAAATGATTTATGTGATTTTGAACATGACATGGTTGTTGATGCCAGGTGGGCTGGTTTGAGATTTTCAGAAACTGCTGATATAATGAAATGGCCCGTGAGTCTATGTACAGATTTTGATATACTTGTGAGGACCAAAGATTTTTAACATTTAAAAATTTCACAGATGTACAAAAAACATTACGTAAAATTGGGCATATGTGTCGATCTAACATTTTCGCTGCTAATAACCAGTTTAGCATCTTTAATCTCATACTCTACCCACTCAAAATGTTTCTGCCTCCCTTGTGAAACTCAATCAGCGAGTTCAGGCAGCAGCATCACTAAACCTCTACAGCGACACCCAGCTTCCAACATTAACAAGTGACTAATTTGCATATATATATATATATATACCATATTAGCAAAGCAGGGTGAAGCTCCACAGTTTACAGTCTAATATTGATGGCAAAAGCTTGCATTTGCATGCATATAGTGACAAGAGACTGTGCCACAGCGTAACTATTCAGCTATGAGAATAATTTGGTGAACTAACTTTCTAAAACTTGAACAAACAGTTCATCCAGAACAGTGAATCCTTAAACCTAGAGTTATTAACCTTTTAATTCAGGCAGTTCATCCAGACATCAAGTAAACACTACAATTTCACAACAGTATTAAAAGACATTGCTTATGTTACAGCCAGCCACACAATAGTATGCTAAACGCCTTAGAGCAGGAGCTGGCAGTCTTATCCAGAAAAGGCTATTGGGTATGCGGGTTTAATTAGATGACTGATTGGCTAAAGAGTTCTGACACCTAGGTTTAAACGGCTGGGCAAAAGGTTATCCGAAAAACCTGCATACACACTGGCCCTTTGTGGATAAGATTGTCCGCCCCATCCTTAGACTATGCATAGAACAGGTACACAAAAAAGGGTAAAACAAACAAAAATCAGACCATTCACCACTGGATATAGCAGCTTTATTTAACTAGTAATATAAATTAAGCAAAGGGAACACTGAACTGTAGTTAGATACGACCGTATTACTTACCACACCTGACTAAAGCAGATATCACTTATCGCCAGTTAACACTGCACACTCTCCCGGGACCGTGCTGTGATGCACAGCAAACCAAGGTAAAGACGGAAACTGCATTCCCACTTCGCCTAAAACACAACGTTTCTGACCCTAGCTTTGGCAGATCAACAGCAGAATAAAACAAAGGGGAGAGCATTCAAGATGGTCTCACATAACTTGAATTATATCCCACTTTCTTAATTAATGTTTGATTTCTCCACAAGCAGTTTTTACTTCCTCTGCCACTCAATCTCTCACTTTATATAATCACTTCAACATGATCTGGCAAAAATTATCCTCTGACAAACTGTCTGGATTTCACTCACTGAATTGTGCAAAGTAAGCATTTTGGCTCTTAGCAGGCTACTGCATGAGTGGAGTGTAGCTGACAGGTACTGGGAAGGGAAAGGAACTGGAATTAGTGAGGGAAACAAGGAAGAGGAGAAGAGGAAAACCGAAGGACAGAGAAGAAATAACGGAGGTGCTGCACAGTTTGCAGTAAACAAATACAGTTTTTGAGGAATTTGCTCACAAATCTCATTACTCATTTTTAATCAACTGTAGACATGCACACCGACATACAGTAACAAACACGATAATTTTGATTTTAGCTGTTTTTATTATTAGCATAAAATACTTTGGTACTCCAGGGTGTCATGGCGGCTCAGTTGACAGCACTATAGCCTGACACAGAAAACCACCTCTCCTGGAAGTTCCCGGAGTCTCCTGTAAACTGACAGCAGCTCCCTGACATCCGCAAACAATGCTCAAGAGAGAGCAACCTGATTTTTCCTTTGTAACTAAACCTGTCATTTTAATTTGCGGGCAGACTGTACATTTTTGGCCTCTTTTGACATATTTACCTATTTCATTCTTTTCCTAAGCCGTGACCTAGATAATGGGCGTTAAGTTGCATGATATTAGAGCTATGAAAACAAAGAAAATATCAAACGCATGTCCCTTTACGATACACTAAAGCTTACCAATGACAAGTACCACTCAATTTGCTCAGTTGCGTCATTTTGTAATGGGAATTTTCCTGGTTTAAATGATCGCAAAATGTGGAGGTCAGTTTAAGAGATACAATTTCTTCTGTAGTATTGATAGATAGCATTACTAGTTAAACTAATTGGCTGTATTATAAAGAATTATACTGCGACCTAAGGAGAGTTAAAGCACAGTTCAGTCCACTTCATGTCCTTTATGGGACTCCCCGTGGACCTGCTAGTGGCAATCGAACTTTGATGGTATTTTCAAAAACAGCACTGTTCTGGTATTATGAAATTGTATCAATAAAATCTGGCAAGTATGGTTTGGGGGGTTGGGGACAGGCAGAAATTTATGATGATGGAAGATGCACATCTGGATGTTTTGGATTATATCTCAAATAACCTGGGAGGATTTTTTGCCAAAGTACAGTTGTTGAGTTCAGGGGTGAGCTGTCCAAAGAATAATCTATGAGCACAGGGCTGTTGGGATTCAGAACACTACAAGTTTATGAAGCTAATACCAACGTGCCTTAAGGATACCAAGCTTAGGTAGCTGGTAAGTAGGTTTCATAGGATACTTTCTGCAAATGTCCGCCATGCATTACAGATAAAGTCATAGACAAAATTTGCTGAAGATAAAGCAATCATATGAAGGATAACCTACACTTGTTTTATTTTTTTCGGGCACCACAGAAAGGTCCAGGGCAGGGAGTGATGCTTCAGCATCTAACAGCTTCTTTCACCAGACAGGCAAGGTCTGATGGAGGTGGCAAGGGCAAGCATGTACTTTACATCTATCATTGTTGAACACAAACTATCTTTCCAGGTGTGAAGACATACAGGAAAGCTATTTAGGAAAATGTTTCCGGATTGTGAAATAGCCAAACATCATTGCTGCTCACCAACAGCAACAATAGTCAACATTAGAATTAGAGCCTGAATGCTCAGAGGATTTCTACATCAGGAGCAAAAGAAATGCCATACAGTATTATGGCTGATGAGAGTGAAAAGCAGTGTGGCATACTAGTGAGGGAGTATGATGAAGCATAAGATGATGTCAGAGCTGGATTTGTGGATTTGCCGGAGTTTAATGATGCCAATGCTGAAAACATTCAGCAGCATTGCATCATCTATGCATAAGAAAGGCTTGAATGGAATAATTGTGTAGGGTTTAGCAACTGGGTTTAACAATTGTAATGTGAGAATTGGCATAAATAACTTGAAACTCCCCCCGCATGTTTACAGTATTGGCTGGCCAACCCACGTTGGTAATATTTGTGCCAAAACTGCTACTAAGGAGCTCTGACTGTCACCTGAAGAACTGCTCACTGACATATATTACTGCTTTGAGAACAGTTCTGCAGTGTTGCTCAGCAGAGATACAAAAGCAGAGTCCTACACACTGGCTTTATTTAGGTTTGGAACATCTGCTTCACCATTGACCAACCTCTCCTTAATACTTTGTGAGAGTCAATAGTTATTTTATATTCAGAAGATTTTGAGAAAATCCAGAGCTGAAAATATACACATGCTTTTTGCACAATGTCACACAATGCTTTGATACATTTCATTTAATTTTTCGAAAAAGGCACCTATTCTCCACAAATTGGATGAGAGTGTAGGAGAGCCTCTGCATGACACAGCAAGCAGATTTATTCAGCCAAAGGTATAGAGAGAAGGAAACATTTTGCACATAGATATGAGCAGCCCTGAAATTCATTGCCCAGACGAAGAGCTGTTCACTGCGTATCTGGCAAGGAAGCAATTAGTAACCGAGGAAGCACAAAAGATCCCCTTCACACGACACAGCAGTCCTTCAAAGATGCCAGCACATCCTATGTGAGAACCTTTTCAAAATCTTGCAGAAATTCACAGTGACAGACTAGAAAAAGCAAAAATCTGTCAGTGGTTAACACAGAGGCCCAAGGTGAGGTGAGCCTAGAGTAGATTGTGACTTTGACTGAAAGATTTCTGAGTATGATGATGGAAGGTGCATATCTGTAAGTTTTGGATTATGTCTCAATTAACCTGGAACAGTTTGTGGCAAATTACAGCAGTTTACCAGTTGATTAAATCCAGCTGAAGCTATCCAAAGTAATATCTCTGAGCACAGGGTAGCTGGGATTCACAGAACTCTAAAAATTGATGAAGTAAATCCTAATTGTGATGTTGAAAGGGAATTCAGCATGAAAGACAAAATTTCATTTCAAGTCATTGATACAAACTGTTATGACCTTGAGTCTTCTGGCACAGTACACTAAATCTGCTTGGCAAACCACATCACTGTACAAGGACAGTCAGTAAAACAGAAATAGATTCTCAGCAGCAACAGTCAAGAGCCAAATGTTGTCAACGGTCATTAAGCTTGTTTCTAATACGTTTGTAACATTTAGATTGACAGTTAGATACTCTGGCACTTGGAGAGGGATGATACAGTGATACAGATAATGGCAGAACTAGGTGCTGAAGACCATTGCTGAAGCCATCAGCACAGAACTCAAGTGGGACAAGCAAGTGGCTCCCAGTAGGGGTGGGATGCGGGGGGATTTGCAACCTGCTCACTAGTCAGAGCCTTCAGTTATTGGGACACTGAGGGAGGTAGGAGATGGAATGCCACCTGCAATATCAGCAAAGCGGCAGAGCAGACTGCGGCTCAAGAGAGGCGAGCCACGGAGTAAGAGTAACTAGCCATCTGGACGCAAGCTGGAGTCTGATCAGCTCCAGCAGGGTCACCTGGAGGAGGGTATATGATGGAGTTCTGGGGAAGGTGTGGCCAAAATCTATCCACAGCCGAAAGAAACAGCCGCTGAGCGAAGGGCTGAAGGCGGAACTGGGCCTCCCCACGAACCCAGCCACAGGACTCCCCTACGACACGCAACATTTGTAACAGTTTTGTTCTGTATGTGTTTGTGTTACATTTCCTCTCGTTTTGTCCCAGGCGGCTGGTAGGTGTCCTTAGTTATCCACCTCGCCCATCTCACTGGAATCAAAAAGCTTAAGGTGGAATGTCTGCTTACAACATATCACATGGTATTCCTTTGCGTCTCCTCCCACACTCCAAAGGTGTGGAGTTGGGCTACACTGCATCTCTAAATTGCTTACAGTGTTTGATTGTGTGTGTGTCCAGCCATCCCATAAAGGGTGAGTCCTATGCTGCCTGGTATGGTCTCCAAGTGCCCTGTGTCTCTGACCAAGATAAGTAGTTATAAGGAATATAGAGGTTTTATTCGCTTCCTGCTATGTGAGTTTCCTTGCACAGTCCAAAGCAGTTTGGTGAAGTGGTGCCTCTAAATTCCCCAGTGCACGCGTGACGTAAGAAAACATACATGAAAATGTGTACAGTAAAATAAAAAAGTTTTCATAGAATAAAACTGAATTGCATCATGGTGTCACTGCATCCAGAGCATCCATTTATCATGCAGAAGAATCATTTTTCATTTTGACAAAGTTGCAGTTGCCATCATTATGTCTCTCATTAGAAACATAACTTGGCTGACAGTGAAGAATAATTTTATTGTTGAAGCCATATGCTTAATTTCAAATACTTAACAGTTTGTTACTTACAGTGCAGTCCATATGTATTTGGACAGACACTTTTTTTTACTTTGTACACAATCGCAATGGATTTGAAACAAAGCAATCAATAAATGCTTAAATTTAACAGTTTTTAAAGATTTGATTTAAGGTTATGGACAGCTACAGTAACGATAAAAAGTGTGCCTCTCAATTATATCTTTTTATTTATGAGGATTTTAATTGTATGGTCCTCACCAACTATAAACAATACAAAGAAAATAAACTATGAACAAAGAAATCTAGCCACATTTTTTACATAATAAGAAACACAACAGACTCGAATATTTTCACCATTTTACACTGAGAAGCAATGAGCCTTCCAGTCAGACGCCAATCTTCCCGTGCGTGGGAGTCCCAGCATATTTAATCAGGTCACCATGTAATGCACAGAGATATCAAGAAAACCCTACATCAGGAGTTATGTGACCTTGCAAAAACAAAAAAGTATGGAAGCAGGTTTAAAGTTTAAACTCTGCCTCTGAACAGATTACAAAAGGTAGAGATGTTTGGTCATCATGCAAGACCTCCTATGAGTAAAAATTAAACACTGAGAGTAGCCACAAACAACTTAACAGCCAAGTGTGGTGGTGGGGAGGTGATGATTTGGGCTTATTTTTCAGAAAAAGGACCAGGGACCAACTTGCAGTCAGTGAGATGACCATGAATTCCACTTTACAGCAAGATATTCAAACAAAACTAGGCCCACGCGTTGCCGAACATGTGTTAGGCAAGGACTAGGGATCCCTGGCACACTAGCATACTAACATCTGAATGGCCAAAGGAAAAAAATCAAGTTGTTGGAATGGCCAGACCTCAACCTACCGTGATGATGTGATGGGACCTGAATGCCCTCAAACTTTAGTGAACTGAAGAAGTTGTAAAGAACAATGGGCCAAAAATGATGTGAAAGACTGAATAACTCCTTCATTATTGCTAAATTATAGATTGAAATATTTTTTCCCATTTGGTTGCTGAATATTGGATTAGTTTTTGGAAGAAATGACAATATATTGAACATATTATAGCAGTTAAGTTATAATTCAACTTTATTTATGAAGCACGTTAAAACAACCACACAGGACCAAAGTGCTGTACAGAGAATTTAGGTGTGAGAATTCTTCAGCCAATCAGTCCTCTAATTACTGATCTAATTAGAGAGTTGCAGCAAAAACTTGCATACACACCGGCCCTTTGCGGATAAGATTGCCCACCCCTGATTTAGATGATCTGTCAAAGACAGCAGAGCAGGAACCAGATACAGGAGGGTCATAAGTAACAGGGGCTATAAGAGCCCTGGTAGAAGTGACCTTCTCAATAAAAAAAAGTGCAGGAAGTTTTCACAAGCAGTGATAGAGGGTTCAATACTGTCTATCTTTGGGGCTTTGAGAACAGTCTATGGTCCTAAATAAAACACAGGGATTGTTACGATTAGACAAAATAACGTCAGATAAAAGCAGTCTTTTAGCATATTTAATGGCTGTCTGAAAACGACGCCAGCCGTCCTTTAACATTTGAAGTGACGCTACTACTTTTTTAATTTACGCTCGAAGACACTCACGTCGGGCAGCTCGGGTCGGGTCGTTCAGCCGAGGCTCAGATTTGGTTTTGGGCTGCCTGGCTTTTTTCCAGTACAGTCTGGCAGGTGGGATAAAAGCATGAACTCAGCTCCTCAGTTTCGCTGTGTAAAAACTCAGAGGTGCTACAGTTCTGGTTAAAAACAGATGAAAACTGAACAGCAGTGGAGGAGTTAAAAACACAACGGCGCCGAGCAGCAGCGCTTACCAAACATTATTAAATGAAGAGAATATACCGGTGAGCTCAGAAATGCCAAACCTCCAGCTAGACCATGAAAGACTACTGCAGTGGATGAGAGAAGAATAGTTCTCCAAGAAACTCAACTGTCAGCTAGAAAGACAGTGTCCAGAATGTAGGTGTAGCAAGCTCCAGGAATAATGCAAAGGCTGCGGTGGAGTAGCATGGTGCAGGCCAGGAAACGAGTGTGAGGATCCACTGATGGCCTCAAGACAAAAGGGGTTTATTAATAAAATGGAAATACAATGAAAGGACCACAAGAGATCAAAAAGCAAAACGGGAAAACAAGAACTAACTAAGAGTAACCATGAAATAATACAATTAGGGAGAAAACCATGGCTGGGAAACAGAGTAGTAACCACACACTACCATAACCCAATGACTGACCAGAGAATAGAGCAGTGCAGCCACATGAATACACAAAGACACTGGGCTAACGACGGGGCAGGGGGAGAACCTGACCAATCAACCAGTCAGAGGAACATGGCAACAAGCAAGCAAAAGATAACATGAATCAACAATATACAGCCAAGACACTAGGGAACTTAAACACCATAAACTAGGGAACCGGAACTTTGCACGGGAATACAACATTATGACAATAACACGACACAAATGCAGGGGCGAACAGAACCCAAGCAGGGTACAGCTTACCAGGGAAATGACGATAACTAATAACCAACACTAGGGGAAAAAAAAACAGAAAACCTATAACGCAACAGAAGAGGTGAGGCTGGTTCCTGGCGAGCCTTAAGCCTACGACTGGAGAGTTCTTAGTCTGTAAGCCGCATGCGCAACCCACTGAACTATGTAGCAATCCAAGGAACAGCAACACACTGGGGCTGAGGGCTACACGAGGGAGAGGGGAGGTGGGAAGACCATGACACCTGCTGGCCAACACGGGGAAAAGCCACAACGGGCGGCTTGGATGGGCAACGACCCTGACAAAGGCATAAATATAGATTGTACCACAAGATGGAAGCAACTGGTAGACCTGGTGAGAGTTTTGCTAAGAAGTATCAAAAACCCTGTTCAGTTTTTGAACATCACATGGACAGATACAACTGACCTGTACCAGAGGGATGGGAGGAGAAAAGTGTGGGCAAATGATAAATGACATTCTGGAGAAACATGATAGTAGTAGTGAAAAAGCTTTGGCATGTATAGTTACCACAGGAACTGGTTCCTTTGTGTATTTTAATGAAGTGGCTGATGATAAAAGCAACAGAATTCTGCGGTGTAGAGAGACACTCAGATTCAGTGGAATGCACTGAAATCACTGGACAACGTCACTGGCGGAATATTTTTAACAGTGACGGAAAAATCTGGTTGCCATCAGTTATTTTGACAGATTTGAACAGGCGATCTACCGTAACTTTCAGGTAAGTTTTGGGAAACGGACTCATCTAGGTGGCGTTCAGTTGCAAGAAGCTGGTAGAGCTCACAAGGATATCCAAAACTTTGCATATTATTTTGCAGCCCTTCCCTCTCAATATATTTGCCTTATCTCCAACTTTAGGATATCATTTCAGCTTAATTTCCAAGCCTTTCCTTTTAGGCCTGACAAATAACCCCTACAAACACTGGCAGCTTTTACACTGATGCACAATTGTAAGGGAAATAGGTTTCTTTGGTAAGGCGACCTTCCCGCACTCTCAAATTTACTAAAAACTATATGCACTATAAAGAACAGCTGCATTCTAGCTGGAAAGCCTGTCCTTAACATACAGAAGGGAAAAAATGCAGTAATAATTAGCTGCATGGAATCTGGAAATTAGTCTTTGAGACAGAAACTGTACCTATAATCATACTTATAGTACATGCAAAAAACAACAAGATTCAATACACAACTGTGCCTATTAAAAATAAGCATTGTACAGAATCATTAACAGAAATTCATCTCTCCATCTCGATTATCCTAACTAGCTGATAACCGGTATTCATTCTTACAATTACAGTACAAGTGTTATCATGTGTAATAAATACGTCAAATTGTATTTAAGCTAAGAGAATGATCTCTAACAACTGTAACAGCTGTGCACAGTGTATCAAGTAATTGCCCATTCACAAAGTCTGCCATTAATAATGCTAATAATCTTGCGTGTTCTTCGTCCCCTTTACAGTGATCGAACCTTCCACTAATATTGGGGCAACTGGGCCAGGGAAGAAGGAAGTGCTCCACACATCCCAGACGGCAAAGGTGGAGCTGATTAATCTATTAAGGAGCTGTAGCTCAGCAACTGCTTTCTGCACAAGCATCTTATCATTTCATTAATCACAAATTAGTCACAGACTTTTAAAGGCATGCTTCTATTAGCCTGAGGAGTTATGAAGAATGCAACCTGGAATTGTCTGTGAATTGTTAATAAGGAGTTTCTTTTAGTCAATAAATTGTTCCTCACTCTTCACTCAAGACAAAATTCAGCCATGAAATATTGCAGGATAGCAGCCACCCATCAAATGTTTCTTTGAGTTCTGTGCGTAGGTAAATCATCTCCATCATCCTGATTCAGATATCCTGGTGGGGGTGCCAGTTACAGCATGCATCCTGTTCCTTAGCCAAGCACTCAGTAATGTTCCCTGAGGTTCTTTCCAGACCAGTTGGATGATGTAGGATGTAGCTTGGAAGCCATTCAGATGGTCCAAACCACCTCAGCTGACTCCTCTCTATCTGGAGGAGCAGGGGCTCTATGTCTGTATGCCCCTGTAAATCTCTGAACTTCTTATCCAGTTACTGATGCATATAATCTTAATGAATCATAGTTGTTTCTTAGTATTGATATAGTAGTGTCTACACTGAAGTGCTTAAACAATCAGATTCGGAAAAAGCTGATGAGAATTGTCATTTTTCAAGCCGGATGGGTCCTTTTTGACAGTGGGCTGTGGACATGCCTCTTTGCGGAGCTTTGTTTGGTTTTGCTTTCCTCTGAGATTCACACATTTAGTTCTCGCTCGCCAACACATGCAGTTCGGAAATTAAATAGCAGAAGTATTGTGTATGTGGCAGTACTTTCAACAAACATAAGACCCCCCCCCCACCCCCAACGCACTCACACGCCACCTCTTCCCCTCCATCACCACAATCGCAAACAAGCTGCAGCCAATCACATGAACTGAGACCCTGGGCGAGAGGTTTTCACAGTGAGCTCGAGTTCAGCTGAATCTCAATAAGAAATCAGGGACGTGGAATTGAACTCAGGTAATCGCAGTTTCACTGAACCACTGTGCAGGTGCAACACTATCTGACCTAGTGGCAGTCGCTCCTTATCACAGGCTGGCTGATTGGATGAGGCTCCCAAGTCAGAAGAGTCAAATTTCCCCATATCCTAAAACGTATTAGCAAAAGTGCTACTGCAAAATCCTAATGACCAGGTATTACGTGCTTCCTAAAAGAAACAATAACCTTAACAATTACACTGTGCTGTGTAATAAGTTTGAGACGTGAATAGACAATGAGTAACTGAACCAGCTTAAATTTAGGATGTATGCCAAATATCTTCCTTTCACTTGCAGTCAGCTACATGTGGCTTATTGCAGGACACTTTCTGGCCCTCGTACTGCACTCCTGACACCCTAAGCAGCCACTGAAGAGTGAAGAGTTCTGAACAAATGAGGAATTAGCCAGAAAATTCGAAGCCAAGACACTAAGTTTAAAATTAATTAGAAAAGCAGTCAAGTTTGAAGAATCCATTAGAAAACCATGTGACACAGGAGTGCTTATCCATTTAGATTCCACACCAGAGCCCATGCAGGTGGATCAGTTGTCCCTAGATTTTGAGTCCGCCTTGTTCCTTGATGACTGTTCACTCCTCGCCTGATGTTTCAAACCCTGTGCTTGCCTAGGCCACTTTGGACTTGCATCGCTTGACTTTTTTTCCTGCCATTTTTCTGCATTTGAGTTCATTCTATGCATGGACTTGTGTTGATGCCTAACTCACAATTAGTGACATTAATTACATTCCATTGGAAAATGTTATAAGACACAATACTTGACTTAATTCTCCAAGGCGAAAACGTAGTCCTTGGCTTACTCAAAAAATATAAAGTCAAAAATCCTACTTAATCTTTTGATATTTACTATATGTCAAGTAAAAACATGGCCAAATTGTTGGAAAGAATATGGTCATCTATCTGGCTTGCCTGCAGTTCCCTGCCTTACTGTGGTGTCCTCTTTTCCTAGTTAATACAAAAAGTTTTGTATATCTGCCCCTGGGTTACAGATACATTTTTTCTCATCAGATTTTGTTCCATGATTCCATGATTTCATCCCAGGTTTATGTGGGGAGTTGTGTATGTGTATTTCTGGCTTCTTTTTGTACAAACCTTTGATAAATGAAGCCCCCTGAATTTGCCCTCAGCTATGCTTTTCTATCATGTGGATGATTTGGATCACAATCTCATTTTTTTTTGAGTTTCAGATGCATAAAGGTACAAAAAAATTGCAACAAACTTCAAGCATTAATTAGATTGAGATGTAACTGAGCCAATGATTTACAACAACAGAAATAGCGAAGACTGGTAAAAAATGTCAAACTCTTTTCTTCTCTTTTTTAAATGTTAATTATGCACATAAAGGTCAGTTTGGTCAATGTAATGAAATGAAGTGACTTTTTGTCACAATGAAGAACTGGCTGACCTTTGCTAGCTCCTCTCTCATTAACTAACTCAGACTTAGTACAAAAAAAACTGTTTTTGTCACATGTCAACCTCCCAAGTGCTTAATTTAAGGAGCTACCTAAAGCAGTGTTTCCCAATCCTGTCCTTGGGGACCCATAGAAGGTCCACATTTTTGCTCCCTCACTGCTCCCTGCTAGTCAGTCCACATTTTTGCTTCCTCCCAGCTCCCAGGTGGGTCCTTGAGGACCAGATTGTAAAACACTGCTTTAGGTAACTCCGTAAATTAAGCACTTGCGAGCCTGATGTGTGACAAAAACAATTAAAAACAATAGTACTGTCTAAATCTACTGCCTAAAGTTACTTAATGAAAGTGGAGCAAGCAAGTATGAGGAAAGGTCAGACAGCATTTCATTATGGCAAAGAAATATGCGGAATCTATTTATACATACATTTGCTACCCACCTAACCTGGTCAAGGTCAGCACTGACATAGAGAGACAAAGCTGAGGCTGGAATTGTAACCCACAATCTGGATAAGAAAAATGCAATGCAGGATATGTGTCCATCATAAATATTGCTCTCGAGTGGTCACATCTTGGGACCTCTCAAGGGCATGGATACCCTGGCAAGTTCAGGGGACCCAGTACTTCACAGAGGCCCTTGAATGCGTAAAATTATATGTAAAATTGGGTCAGGGCCTATGGTGACATTTTGGGCTCTTTTCCCTTAGTCAGGGGAGGGTGGAATGTTTTGGTGCACTGGTCACACGAGATGACATTTGGTTGCACTAAATGATTTTTAAATTTTAAATTAAAAAATTAAAAATTGTTAAAATTAACAAGCACTATAATAGGTATATAATCAAATCATGTTGATTATCAAATTTATAATCAAATCACACATTTTTAAATTAAGTTTAATTTAAGTAGCAGTCATTTTTTTTTCCAAATTTGAAAAAGGCTCACTTCTACCAGCATCCAGAGGTCCTCATCTTGTTGCT
>JAODKN010000039.1:5307692-5317771 GCA_026774425.1 Petrocephalus zakoni | reverse complement strand
TGTCCTTTTCAGTATGCCACTGTATACATGTACATGGATGGTATCCTATCTGACTAGTGTCCTTTTCAGTATGCCACTGTATACATGTGCATGGATGGTATCCTATCTGACTAGTGTCCTTTTCAGTATGCCACTGTATACATGTACATGGATGGTATCCTATCTGACTAGTGTCCTTTTCAGTATGCCACTGTATACATGTACATGGATAGTATCCTATCTGACTAGTGTCCTTTTCAGTATGCCACTGTATGCACAGACTCCGTTGTTCTCCAATCAACATAAAACCTTTCCCAGAAATAGTCGCAACTATTTTTTTCCAACATTCTGTGCAGCTGCATTCAAATTCTGATGGAATGATCTGTTTTTATTCTGCTAGAATGGGACAGAAAACTGTGGATAGAATTGATTTTTGCTTGCCAAATTGAGCCTCTTTGAGTCTAGAGTGCAAATCTGCTCCTTTCTGTTGTGTTTGTCTTCAGGTGACCCTTTCTGCTTGTGCCAGCCTGCCAAGACATAACGACTACCCTCTCTCTCTCTAGGAGGGCTTGCAAATGAAATCTCAATCACAATCAAAATCGCAATCCAACCCAGTCTGCCTTTGCTGCCAATCCAACCCAGTCTGCCATTGCTGACAATCCAAGTCTTCCCTCAGTCATACACATTGTTTACATTCACGCAGTGGAATAATGGAAAAGACCAATATTAACAGAGATGTTTACCTTTAAATGTAAAATATAAATGTTTAATATATACCCACATACTCCTGCTATCATACCAGAGTAATTGTCAGTCTTAGCTGTGGTGCATATTGTGGTGTTATGTACCCTGACCTCTTATCAGTTGATTCCATCCTTATTATGCTTGTATTTCTGTGATTTCTAGTTTTGTGCCTTTGTTCTGAGTTATTCTTGTTTGTATAGTTGTGTTCCGTTGCCCGTTTTTCTTATCTGAAAGTGTCTGTACCCTTAGTGTATTGTAATGGTTAAAAGTCCACAGCTGTCCCTCATGTCCCTCATGAATTTACTGAATGGCCAGGTTATCCCATCAGGATGGATAAATCCCATCATGGATTTTTTCTTCCCTAATGGCATGGGCATATTTCAGGATGAGAATGCCATGATTCGCCTTACTCAAATTGTAAAAGAGTAGTTCAGGGACCATGAGGAATCATTTTCACACATGAATTGGCCACAACAGACCTCAGAAAGTCTGTGTGAAGTGTTGAAGAAGACTTTTCAGAGAGGTTCAACTCACCTACCACCAATTGAAGATCTCAATGAAAAAGCTAAATGGAATGTTAAAGTGAGCAGGGGGCAGGTAGTGTGCTACAGCCATTTTTCAACTTCAGTAGAAAATACTCAGCCTTGCATTGTGATGTCATTCAGCACTGGTACCACTTTTTACAGCAGTGAAAAGCCAACACCTTGAAGAACTGTGCTTTTGGTACTTTCTTGAAACAGCCTACTAGGTGTGGTGGAAAAGCGTCCTTTGTTAATTGTAGCCCTTGCTGCTCCTTGGTCTACCTTCTTGCTCTTGTTTACACACATTGTGGTCTATTTTGTTTTTTGTTTGTTTAATCCAGTTTTCAGTAAAATACCTATTCTGTTTCCCAAGCCGCACTGCGGGTCGTTCCTCCTTCCCTACCTTTCAACGTGACAGTGGAGACTCTCCATTAATTTCTGTGGGCATAACCCAAATCCCAACTATGACAACCTTAACCCGTACCCAGCCCTAACCTTAACCATAAATAACCAAACAACATATGGTCCCTACAATGTCAAAAAACATGCAGGTTTTTTTTATCACATTGAGAGAACATTTGGTCTAGGCAATGGAATACACACATAAACCATACACACGCACTACACTCTGCCACTGAGCTCCCTGGCTTCAGCTTCTGATCTTGTACTTCGCTTCATTAAATAAGCATGTTAAAGCATCAAGATAAAAGACTCTGTCTAATGACCAAAGTATAAGCTGGACACATTTTCCAAATCACCTTACTTATTTGTAATTTCACATTTCAACGACAAATTGCTAAGTCACAACAGTTATCATACTGTAAATTTTATGATAATGTTATCATGATATGATGTTTTATCATGGTTAAAATAATTTTGCTGTCAAAGTTCCATTCCATGGATCACAAGCTTGTGTAGCTTGTTTCCATCACTGTGAGACACATTACAAAACACTGTAAAACAGTCACACAACGCACACTTGTCAGGTATGATTGTATATTATCACATTTAAAAACCAACATCAATCCAGACTAATGTTGCCTATTTTTGCTTGCTAAAATGGGGCTTATGTAGGAACAACCATTACCTCAGTTGAAAGATGCAATTCACAGATAACTATTTATCTTTTATTAATAGTTAGGAAAATATCACCTCAGTGCTTATAAATCATGGGCAATTTAGCTGGGCAGAGAGTGAAGAAAATGCCACGGCATAAAATCACATGACTCGTACTTACTGAGGATTGTAATTATTGTGTTAATTGACATTCATTCTCTTTTGGAAATATCCGAGAAGGCTGTCTTTTTCATATCGATTGTGTCACCTGCATCCCTCTGTGTCAAACATGTGTACAATATTTTATTCCCCCAGAATAACTAAAATCCAATACATGGCTCCGCTCTGCTGCGCTCAAACATGATCTGCTGTGATTGGCTGGCACAAAATAATTTTTTTTAGACAAAATATTCAAGGCATGACTGAAAAAGACTCCCATTTTTGTCCCGTATTTTTGGACCGTGCGATGGATCACTGTCAGTTATTCCATTGTGTGCAAGTAATTACAATATAAACTTACTGAAAAGTTTTTGTGAATGCTTTAAGGTCCAGTATGTACAGTGTATAGATAAATACCATCCATCCATATATAAATATATATATATATACACACACATTGTATATACTGTATATGGCTCAAAGTTTCTAAGAGATCAGTTCACAAGAACAAGGTGAGGCAGGAGAAACTAGGAATGACCAGAAACCAGCCAGGTAGCGGGGGGAAGTGACTTTCTAATGCCAGAGATGACTGTAACCTTGTCCAGCAGTGCCTCATGAATCGGAGGATGACATTAAGGAACCTTCAAAAGGAAAGGGAAACATTAAGTGCTGTGACATGCACAGCTAGGACAGTTAGTATCAGGCTCCTAGAAGCAGGACTGAAGTTCCATAAAGCGAGGAAGAAGCCCTTCATCAAAGAGAAACAGAGAAGAACAAGGCTGCAGTTTGCAAAAAAACATACATTTTACACAGATGCATAACCATAAACTGAGAAATGAGTGAAACAAAAAATTGTGCCGTGGTCTCTTAATTTTTTCCGGAACTGTATATATATAAAATTCTTCAAAAAAGGAACACATTAACTTTTTGCAGCCTTTAGTCAGCCTGTGAAACTACAGTGCTGCCCGGCTGATTCAGTTCTCCCCCACTGCTGGGTGCTATGCGTGCCTGGGGCAGCCAGAAACAGAACATGAAGTATAAGACCAGCAGCTCTGAAGCACTGCACAGATAGAATGACACTACAGGCTGACCTGCGGACCTGCTGAACATCACTGCCTGCCCTTAAGGAAGGCCGAGGACAGGACTGCTGTTAAACTCCATACTTTAGCTCTAATATTACCACAAATTTCCTTCTGGAATATACACAGGATGGAGTATCCAGATGACCTTGGACCTCCAAGTTTTTCTTTCTTATATGAGAAAACATGGATTCTGTTTCCCCTGTTATTTTCTGGCAATTTTCCATCAACATGTGTACGGCTGTTTAACTGGTTTATATCTGCTGTTGTTGTGTGAAGCTTGTTTTCAATTTTTAAGCACTTTGAAGACTTTGCCACTGGTTGACAGTAAGAATATATATGTGTTGTGTTATTTATCCAGGTGCCTCATATCTGATATTAGATCTTATATTAGTTCAGATGAGCGTTTCCTCCAAGTACGTGTTTCCTCCCACAGAGTTTAACCACAGATTTGTGTGCTAGGCAGTGCACAGGAATTGCTTACAGCGAGTGCCTGGTATCCCATCCACTCTCCCCTGCCTTGTTAATTTAGAGATAGTATATACAAATACTAACAAAAAAACCTCCCCCTTTCAGCTGAAGATCACCACTCACCGTGGCTCAAAGCAGTGTGGGCACAGGGTCAACATCCTTTGAGGGAGACAAAGCTGGTGGTTCTCGGGGTGGGTGTAGACATCTCAGGCATCTTAGTTGCTCCAAAGGTGCATAGGAACCAGTCTAGGATGGGCTGGCTGGCGATATTATACCTTGGGGTCCAGGACTTGCATTGCATAAGTGGAATCTACCTATAGGGTCCCATCAAACTGCTTATATACCAAGTGTCAGCACAGAATATGTGCAAAGCCAGTCATGCCAGTTCAATGTAATTTTGACTCAGGTGACTTCAGTCCATTGTGTTGTCTAATGACCTACTGTATACTCAGGCTTCCCCATTATATGTCCCAGCATTGGGAAACAAAGTGTATTTAGTCCTGTAATCCAATGAAGAACTTCCATCTGACTGAGACCACAGAAGTATTTTTGAAAATGTATACTGTGGATTGCCTGGGTTTGCTGAGCTGGGCTGAGCTGGCGTGATCCCTGGATCAGCCACAAATACGGGGGGCCGCCATTGTGGCCATTTCCCCTGTGTAGGCCACTGCAAATCTGACAGCAATACCTGTTCTCACTGTAAGGAGGGGAAATCCTTCACCCATGACCATATTAGAGAGTCTCCTACTGGTAATAGCTTCTCACTCACTGTCCTTGCAGCAGGTATCTAAGTACACAATAGTGATGCTGTCCTTTTCCATCCATGGTTATACACGGTACTGGTGGGCAAATAAAGGTGTTTCAACCACAGGCTGGCATAGGCAATTACCCTCTGCGTGCCCTCCTCAGACTGTGACAAAACAGTGCCTAACCCCTCCAAACTCACATCAGTGTGTAAGTGGTTTGGGCAAAGCTACAATAGCCTGGACAAGTGCACTCAGGTGTGTCATTTTGAGCTGGTCAAATGTACACCGGAAATCTGCTTTCCAGGTCGCAGGCACATTCCTACCTTCAGTGGTGCTTCTGTCATGCAAAATCTCCCCCTTCCGCCTGCAATATTCCTCCCCGCATGACGTACCGCTCGGCTCTTTGGCCGATGATGCAATCATGTAGCATCACGGCACCCTTTATGTTTCAAGTCATTGTGCAAGTTTCAAGTTCACCCTTAATGCTGCAGCACGAGTTCAATCAATAAAATACGCTTACAAATGTTTTTAAAAATTGTTTTCATTAATTACTATTAAGAAATCGTTTACATTTAGCTTGATAGCACCACCAACTTTTTATTACATTATTAATGTATATTTAGCTCATTAGCGACAAATCTTATCGATTACACCCTACATGTTTTATTAGATTATCGATACATATTGATATGTGAGGTTCAGGGACCCATTGGGCGATCCAGCAGCACGCTGAGCAGCCTCTTGCACTTGGAGAGACCTTGTTACTTAACTGGTCAGTAATGTGCAAAGTCATGTGTCAGAATGGACTCTGTTAGTTGTCAACAGTGTTTCTAAAGTGTTTCCTACTCCTGCACCACACACTTTATTTGCGCACAAATTTTTTTGTATGATGGTTACAGTCTGACTCTGCGCCATGCATGTGACAAATTAAAATCCCAAAATCCTTGAATCCTTTGAGAGCATATTAACATGTTCCCATTATGTCTTTCACATATAATGGAAAGATAAATTTCACAGATAATTCACAAACAAAATAAAAAAATAATTTTGTGTAACAAGAAGCCTATTAATTTTCCATGGCTTATCATGCCTTGCCCACACTCAAACACTCTAATTATTAGTCAAAGTAAATTTCCAGTATGATACAGACAAAGAGCTACTCCATAATTTTCAATTATTTTTGGGTATAATTATACCAAGCTCAGCAGCACAGTGATGTATTCGATAGCACTGCCACTTACCTCCAAGGCTGTTTGAGTATGTATGTTCTGCCGATGTTGGAACAGCAGTTTTTAACTTTCCCGTATTTTCAGGATATTTTCAAACTTATAAATCAAAAGCAGTTTCCGAATAAGATGCATGATATGTATGATGCAGAAAAACACTAAATCATTTTTATGATAAACATGAAATACAACATAAATTATCAGTGAGAATACAAACACATGTATGCAGGGCAATGAACCTGGTTGCATGTGGACAGGGGTGCAGCTTGGAGCAATGGGAGAAGGTCTCCTGATCTGATGGATCAGGTTTTCTGTAGCATCATGTAGATGTCCAGATGCGTGTCCAGTGTCTGTGGGATGTATCCATGGCGCCATACTTAAGAGCGCGATGCACTTTCATGACACATAATTTCCTCAGGGATCAATAAAGTATTCTGAATCTGACACATGACTCCCATAACCAGCATTAAAATTATCTGCTCAGTACAGTATGTGCCATAGTAGCCCTTCTGTTGGTTTGCACCAGAGGGGATAGCTTTCATTCACAGCCCACTCCAACGAGTCTGAGCCACCCAACACCTTGTCAGTGGATCGCTGTTTTTCCATCCTCAGATCTCTCTCAGAAGGTACTCAATATGGCTGACCACGAGCACCTCACAAGCATTGCCGTTTTGATGGTGTCCACACATCCCCCTGCACAGTGTTTACGTGTTCTCCCCTTGTGTCCTGTTTAGTTAAATAAATCCTGTTGCTGAGAGCTGCTAGGTGGATCATCCCTCCTTCATCATGCCGTGCCGTAACAGTCATGCAGGCACGCCAACCCCTGCCCATTTATTCTGCATTAAACAGGTTGATGAGTGCTGAGTGTTGGCTTGCCATCCACATATCCCAGGCTTTGATATGTGGTGATTGTACAAGATTCACATGATTCATATTATGTAGGGATACTGGTGGTCATAATGTTTTGGCTGGCATGCATATACAGACACACACTCTCAAAAAATTCATAGCCAAAGGCCACAGCATATCCCTGAAGAATGGAGTGGTGCTTTTTATTGTCAGGGTGTAGTCAATTGCTTGCTAGTGTCCAGCGTGAATATTCCTCCCACCACGTCTCCCTCGTGTTTTGACACGACGCCTGATTACTCACTTTTCTCATTGTCTCCTTTAGTAAACCCATGTGGCACGGCCATGAATCTCAATTCATCAGTAAATGAGACTTTTCCAATGACTGATATATATATAGCTCTGGAAAAAAATGAGACCATTTTATATTTTTTTAAATATCTGCATTTTGAAACCCTGATTTAATCCTGATTCTGCTGGCAGAAGGCTACACTGCGTGGCAGACTGATTCCAGGCTGAAAGTCTCTAAGATAGTAGTACAGAAGATCAAGGTGAAGCAGGAGACACTGGGAATGACCAGAAACCGGACAGGTAGAGGGGGGGAAGCGACTTTCTAATGCCAGAGATGACCGTCACCTTCCAGCTGTGCCTCATGAATGGGAGGATGACCTCAATGGGAAACATTAAGTGCGCACAGGAATAGGAAAGAAAGGAGCCCGATAACTGCTGTTATACTTTAAGCATTGTTATTGTAAATAGCATCAGTGTCAGTGCGGCTTCAGGAGGCATTCAAAGGCTGTCAAAAGCCCCCCTGACAATAAACATATGGATCCCAGCAGCAGCTACAACTAAGTACAATATTCTTTAAGAATGAACTTATTGTCTCGCCTGCCTACTTGTCAAAGGGCAACTATCCCTGTTATGACTGTCATACTTGTGCCTTACAGTACCTGTGCCTTGCCTGTGCCCTACCTGTGCCTTGCCTGTGCCCTACCTGTGCCTTTCCTGTGCCTTTCCTGTGCCTTTCCTGTGCCTTGCCTGTGCCTTGCCTGTGCCTTTCCTGTGCCTTGCCTGTGCCTTGCCTGTGCCTTTCCTGTGCCTTGCCTGTACCCTACCTGTGCCTTACCTGTGCCTTACCTCTGCCTTACCCTGCTTAATTTCCAGGATTGCACCGCACCTTTCTCAACAAATCGCCCTGAATTTTCTTCTCACAATATTTTTATTGTTTTGTACTTTTTCCCATATTTCGTCAATAAACCCACCCCAGCAGAGGGTTTTGCATCCTGTACGTTCTGCCTGGTCTTTTCATCCTGCCACATTTTACATATCAAAATAATTATTTACAGCACAGATAATAAAACATACTTTTGAGAGTCTAAAATAGGCCTCCCTCTTACTCAGTTCTTTAGGCCTCACAGCCTACATGTACAATATGGTGGCACTTGTTATGAAATGTTGTTGGGTATCATTGTTATATGCCTTTGTATCTGTCCTGGGCTTAGAGAATATTGGTCCATAGATAGATTCAGTGAACACCTTTATTTATATATAACACATTTATATATAACACAAAAAATAGCCACAATGCCCTTGTGTTCTTTATTCTAATAGCATTATGAAATTCATATAAAATCTTCTTGATGATGTTTTAATTATTAGATTGACGTATAGATTTAGCTAACTAACATTTTCAACAGATTAAAAAATGATTGCAGGGTAGTTATCTTGATCATGGATATTATCCCATAACTAGCCAGTCTCAAGCCAGTCCAAGTACGGTAAGGAAAAGGTCCGATATAGAATGTCCCATTTTGCTTCAAGACTGGCATAACTTCCCCCTCTTAAAAAAAAGGTTGTACACTATTAACATTCTCCTTAACCACAAGCCATGCCAATAACAGATAACAGCACCAACTGGCTGGCAGGAGCATTTTTTTCAGTTGGGAGTATATCAGAGAAACTGAATGAAGCCAGCTCTTTTGGATTTCATGAGGCTTTCTGGCAGTGGTATTTCATGATACATGAAAAGCTGAGACAAAGGTCCAGAAAGCTAATTAAATTGCAAAGTCATATAACAATAATTAGACTGATCATCAAAGTGATGATAAATGTACCACTATCATCGACACTGTGAAGCATAGACAAGACAATGTTGAAAATACTGAATGAAAACATTGAACTCATTATATAAGTTATATAGATGATAAGCACAATTTCCTTAAAATGCAGAGAAACCCTGTTTTAGGAGATAAACATGTAGGGAAGGATTTGTAACACTGGTTTCTGGAGCTAACAGGAAAGGGATAAAAAGTAATATAATTTCCAGGCCGAATCTGGGCAGCACGGATGTGCTTGGTCTCTGTTGAGAGAAAAATCAAAATCTGAACATTTCAGATTAACTATTACTTTCATGACAAATTAGGTATAGTACATTTCCCAGACTGATGTAATATCCAAAATAATTACATTTCTTTGGATCAAGGACATACACATAACACTTGCTCTTCTGTTTTTAGTAGTTATAAGTGTCTCAGATGAACTGCTTTGTGCTCCTTAAAATTGGAAAAATAAACATGTCTCATTTCTGAACATAGTCAATTAGTGCAATATTAACAAACTGGATAATTCACAGAGATCCTTCAAAATTGAAAACATCTAATTGACTCTTTTAATTTACATAAAATTACCTTTTTTAAAATCTTGCTTTTTAAATGTCAATTAATTATCAAATAAGAATCAAATTTAGGATAAGCTTTTGAGTTTCATTTCTTGCATTCCTCACAAATACATCTTTGACTATTTTCTGAATTCACTTCCTTGATACAGAAATGTAACTTCCACCATCAGATATCCAGGGGCCACAAGGTTTTGGCACAGGGCATGGGACACCTGGGGTGCAGCAATAGTAATAATAATAATAATAGTAATAATACAAAATATATCCTATGTTTTATATAGCGTTAAATGTGTTGCTCTTCATGGTGGTGCAGTTGATGGTCCTGTTGCCTCACACCTCTAGGACCAGGTTTTGCCTCTCTGACATGGTACTGCATGTGGATTTTGCATGTTCTCCCCGTGTCGTCATGGGGGGTACTCTGGTCCCCCCCACAGTCTAAAAACATGCTGAGCTTAACTGAACTTGCCAAATGTGTGAACGCCTGTGAGTGTGCCCTGCGACGGGTTGCTGCCCATCCTGGGCTCTCCCTCCGGGATGGGTTCCAGACCCCATAAGTAGGACAAGCAGGTACAGAA
>JAODKN010000039.1:5276976-5287915 GCA_026774425.1 Petrocephalus zakoni | reverse complement strand
CCAGAGCCCCTTTTTGGCCCTTTTATTAAATGTACACTTATTTATTTATCTGTTTGTTTGCTTAGAAGTGAATCCTGCCCTATTACTTCTTATTGCCACCTTTTTTCTTTAAAGAGACGCCATTAGACAAAACATCCATCCATCCATGTTCCACAACTGCTCATCCTCTTTAGGGTGGCGGCGGGTCCAGAGGTTATCCCGGAGGTGACGGGCGCAATGCAGGGAACAACCCAGAAGGGGGGGCCAGCCCATCGCAGGGCACACTCACACACAAGTCACTCACACATGCACACCTATAGGCAATTTGGCAACTCCAGTTAGCCTCAGGATGTTTTTGGACTGTGGGGGGAAACAGGACTCCATTAGACAACATCTGTATATTTTACTTAGTACCCTCCCCTTGTGTAGAAGCCAAATACAAGATCAGGGTCAGACGGGCACCGACCCCGACAGACTCTGTTTGACGATAAGATGTTGTACAAGTAATAAATAGACTGACTATGTGTTTTCCTTCATTTCAAAACTGATAATAAGCAAATGCATCTAAGAGTCATGTTGTGTTCATTATTCCTTTGTCAATCATAAAGAATTTTAAAGGAACAAAATGTTTTAGTATTCATTCTGCATCCACAAACAGCTGATATTGAAAATTTCCATGTTATAATTTTATGGCATTATCAGTTGTACCCTAAATACCGTGGGAAATGCTATTAAAACAGTAAAGGTCCTTACAGTTAACTGTAAGTCATTGGTAGCTAAAACAAAAGACAGTTTTATTTTAATACTGCCCATGTATACCCCTAGACGAAAACTGAAAGCAACATCATTTGACATGAAGCATGACATGGCATAAAACGAGACTGCTTTGGCATCCCGTACGAAATCGATGCAATGTGTATCTAACGGCTGACATTTGGGTGCCTAACATGTAAGCAATGGGGTGGCATGCTTACACAGGCTAGCACAATCACCTCACACCTCTGCTGACCTGTTGTGGGGGTTCCTCCCCATGGTCCAAACATGTGCCAGGCCCCCATGAACCTGCATAGGATGAGCTGGTATGGTATGTCAGCAAACGGGTCAGTTAGTCAGGAAGCCAGTGATGGGAGCTGAAAATGGCTGATACTTCCTGCTCCAAGTAACAATTCTAGCTGCTGAACTCTGAATAATTAAATGTCAGTATTTAAAGTGCAGTGTGTGTTCCATGACAATAGAACACTATAGTAATCTAACATGTTGTATACGAAAGCATACACTCCAGCTTGGCACAGTTTGATACTGCATCAACATAAGATTTTAATGAGAGACTAACAGCAAGATTACATGCCGAGCTATTGAGCCAACAAATGATATGACTGCAATGCTGGTTACCGGATTTGAACCACCAGCCTAGCAGGAGCGCAGGCTCCTAACCAGTAAAGCCACCTGCCATCTAATTGATGACGGTTAAACTGGGTGATGTAATAACAGGAATTGGACTAGGATGGGAAGGGAACGTGTATGAACCAGAACAAACAGCTTTTCGTTTTAACTTGTGAAAGACTTCTCCCATAGGAATGGTGAAATGTATTTTGCAGGTGTCAGTATCATAGCCCACTTGCTGACCACATGCATTAGAAACTCCCCCCTCCTACATCCTGCGTGATTCTCCACTCTCTATGGCTTATATTACATTTGATGACTATGAATGAAGTCTCCTGAGAGTTAAAGTAAGAGCACAACACATAATAATGTTGATTATATAATATTACAGTATTAAACAAAAAAATATGTTGCACTTTCAGTGAAGATTTTTGTTTATATATATATATATATATATGCATTACAATCCATCTTAACCGGCCACCTCAGGACTGGACCCATGGCCGGTCGCTGTTTCGGCTGGTTAATCCGATGCCTACCTATTTTCATTTCGGCACAAATTTTTGCCACAGATTCACCGTTATCCATTGAAACTACAATTTGTTTAGGTTTTCTACTCATCGTAAATGGAGGGAAACAGTTCGGTTAAAAAAGAAAATCAGAAAATACTCTACTCCAATTTAAATTCTGAGAATGTTTGCTTCAGTCATACAAAAATTGCATTCTTTTATTCGTTCCACGCACGCCGACGTTTTAGCTCCAAATCGTTGTTTTATTACCCCCTCCCCTTTACTTGCTTTATAACTTAAATGTAACCTGGGTGCCTTCAACAACAATTTGACACTCAACCCTAATCCTAGAACGAATAAGAGAACTCGCCTATACTTGTGGCAAGCTAGCCAAATTGATTCGTGGAAAATTCATAAAGGAATAAGTAAACGGAAATCACTTTGAGCGTAGAAGCCCTCTCACCTTCCCTGAAAGAAAGAAGTGCATACATATAATATAGAGAAGAACTCAGGATTAAAAAAAAAAAATAATAATCTTTTTATTTTAACAGGCTGGTTAATCCATCAGCCGGTTAATGCAAGGCCGGTTAAGAGGGATTGTACTGTGTGTGTGTGTGTATATATACATATATATATATATATGTATATATATACATACACACACACATAATGAGGTGACGTCCTGTTGGGGAGCCTCCACAGATAATCAACACTTTTACACCAGCGGCTTCAGAATGAGCTAATGGGACACAGCGAGCAACCGGGGGGCGAGGCAGTCTTCCCACGCTAGGCTTACACTCTAACCTGCGAACTAGCCCAGGGAGAAGGAAAAGGGTGGTACCAGGATACAAGAACTAGCACTGTGCGGTCAGAATACAGAAAAACGCCTATTCTGTATTCAGCCCACATTACGTTTCATTATTCAGTATTCAGGAGCACAGTTTCTTTATAAAATGTTAGCCCCATACTTAAAATGTATATATATATATACAATATATAAGTTCCAGTTTACATTAGTTTAATTTCTCAAGCAGCAGGACTGTTTTTGCCTGTATCACTGCCTTTGCCATCTGTTTACATAGTTGGTTTAGCAATTAGCGCATGCTAGTAGGCAAGACAGCTTTTGTATCTTTGTATCTTTCCGATATCATCACCACTGTAAATGCCACAAAGTAGTGGGTGGTAAAAACTTTTGGGTGGAGAGCCAGCTGTGCTTACCAGCTAGAAACTATCTGCATATAGATAAAAAAAAATATTCAGAAAAATACTTGGTAAAGTTTGCTTTGTTTAGCTGTTAACTGTATCTTTCCACTGTTATACAAAAGTGTTCTGAAAAAGGTACACAAAGGTATACAATGCTGAATACATTCATGACTCTCCTTTCAGTATTCAAGCACTAAATACTTATTTTGTCCAGCCCTGGGTTTTATTGCGGTAAACTTCTGCCTCCTACCTGCCAGGGAGTGCTGGAGAATAGCTGCCTTAAACAGACCGTCACCTTGTACCAGAACCAATTTTATATTGTTTCCTTTAGTCCTCTCAATAAATCTTGCCCCATGAAGGTCATTTGTCTGCACCCTTGCCTCCTGAGTCTCAGTACCTGCTACAGTATATATAAAATGTGTTTATTAAGACAGTGTTTCTCAAACCAGTCCTCTGAGACCCCCAGATGATCCACATTTCTGCTCTCTCCCAGTTCCCTGGAGGTCTCCAAGGACTGGTTTGAGAAATACTATATTAAGATCTAGCAGAGACATGTTTGTGCCAAATCAATTCAAAAGTAAAATAAAAGCTTTTGTAACTTAACTTCACTTTATTATTTACAACACAGGAATGCATCCTTTTCAAATAAAATCTTAGTGAAAGCAGATATAAGAAAATGTATTATATAAGCACACAGGAAGAACTGCATGAACAGAGGTAGATGATATCAGATTTTTTTTTATATAAACACCTGATAAGACCATCAGAAGATGTAAAACATGATTTAAACAATTAACCGATTAATGCACCTAATAAACAGAATAAATGAAAAATGTATAATAATCTAAAACCATGTAACTATATTTTGGGTATTCACCCCACATTCTAAGAGCAATGCAGATCATGATTTCCTTTCTTGATTAGACCTCATAAATATAACTCATTAATATAACTTGGTAATTCATCAGAATCAAAGAGTTTGAGTTTTCTGCTACTAGAGCCTCATTCGGGCCTGTGTACAAGACCATATTCATTCAAGCAAACTCAAAATCAGAACTCATTCTCCAAATGCTGACATACTACATTCATTAACGTGTTAACTTTAACTGAATTACAGTTTCTGCTCCGCTACTTCCTCTTTTCCCACTTAGAGTTAGCGTGGTGTGGTCAACCAATCAGCAGGTTAAGCGTGATATGGTTAACCATTCAGCAAGTTAAGCGTGGTGTGGTTAACCAGTCAACATGTTAAGCATGGTGTGGTTGACCAATCATCAAGTTAATCGCTATCAGACAACGAGGTCACGCACGTGAGATCAAGAGGCAGACAACAGCCCTTTACGGCAATATGCAGACCAACTGGACAGGGGTGTGAATTATTTAAAGTTAAGGTAGATCGTCCTTAGTAATATCTCAAAGCACGGCGTACAGATTTATCTTTATTAAAAATATTCAGTTAATGCGACATCTGGTTATTACCCAAAGTAACACCACCATAGTTAAAGTTGCCTATAGGATTTACAGAAATTACTTTTGAAAGACATGGATTGATAATAATGGGCACCTTGCAGTGTGTGACATTTGACAAGAAATTAAACAGAAACTCATTTTATGGACGATATTCATTTTAGGCAATCAATCAATGTAATCTCCTAGGATACCTACAATTCTTATTTAGTTTGTAACAGTTTTAAAAACCAGACAGATACTGTAGATAGTTCCCCATGTCAGTATTTATGACAGCCATAAAAGTTTATAAATGCTTATGACAAGTCATCTCGGCTGTCATGAAGGGCTCATGTCATATAGACCTACGAAGGGCATCCTTAAGTAAAGTCATACCAGTTGTTTTCTTGTTTTTTACTTCACTTTAACTGCCGATGTTTCGCCTCATATGCTAGTACTTGAGACGAAATTTTCTTCTACATCCCACAGAAGAGCCTTTTTTTGTATTTGTGAATTATTTATGCTGTGCTCTCAGCGCATTTCCTCATGCAGTGAATGAGTCTCGAATGAATGCCCAGAGCTTTTGTTTGTCACTGAATAGCATTGAAATCTTTTGATTCCAACTGCACCCAAATGCTTATTCTCATTTGTGCATTTGAATATTTAACAAATATGAACACTTGAGGTATCCATCCACCCCACTGAAAAGTGTAGCTGCACCTGACTCCGATGACTGTGTAACTTAAAGATGATCCCTTCCTCTACTTCTCCGTACCACCTTACCCAAACTAGTGATTTTGTAGGTGCTTCTGCTCCTTATTCTGCTGGGCTATATTAGATTGATGTTCTTGGCATAAATCTTGTATCAAATAAAACTGAAAAACCGGGTCTATTGGAACAGAATTTCGGAATCGCACGGTTTTTCCTCATTGTATCGTATTTGGCTACTGGAAGACGATCAATCACCCATATATATATATACTTAACTTAATGACCTGTACTCATCCAACTTTACCTTAAAAACTACAGTAGTCCGTGTGTGAAGCCACTTTTTTTTTTTTGATTTTCCTGTTTTTCCGGTTTCCAATTAAATTTTTAAATAGAAGAAAAAACAAAAAACGTCCATGTATTTTTGTTTTTTCTGTTTTGGTTTTGAAAAGCAAAAGTTCAAAGAACGGACAATGCACAGATTTGTCTGATATATTGCCCTTTTAAATTCGACATGTGGATTATGATTCTGCTGTTGGTCTTTCCCAGTTTGGTTACTGACATTTTGCCTGGTTATCAATCCTGCATTTGGATTCGGCCTTTGATACTGGTAAAATAAAGCATCATAGATCATTCCTCCATATGATTTATTTCAATGCCATAATTATCAGTGGATGATGAAAGAAGGGATATCAGTCGTCATGAATGAACTGACAAGTGTCTCCTTCATAGAATAAACAATGGAAAACAAGGAACCGGTGCAGTGACCAAGAGCATTTTGTTCACGTTAAATAGATAGAAAAAATTATTTATGATCGATACAACTCTAGCAATGGAATTAAATGTTGAGACCTTTTGAGTTTCAATAAGTACTCAAAGAATTTGGTGGGGGGTCAAATGAAATGACTTCACCATATATAGCGTACCATTCTGATAGTTGGAGGGGGGTGCACGTCTGGGGGGAGTGCACTTCAGGCAATAGTTTTTCTAGTTTTTTGCCCCCGCCCTTCCATCAGTCTGAGTCCGCCATTGATATTATTGTCTAAAATGTCAATATTGCCACTGGGGAAATTTTATGCAGAGTAAAATAACTGACATTGCAAAAATATTAAAGAAATGAAAATAGTGTTGTAGTATTCGAGACTGGTCCTGGTTGCACGAAGGTCTCAAGACCACTTTTTTGCGGCCTTGGTCTCATCATCAAATTTACTTTATTTATTTTGACTCTATCTTGTCTTGGTCTTGGACATCAGGTTGGACTCAAGGTTTTATTTCAAGACCATTCAGGACCACTCATCTAAATGCCTCAATATTTATCACAACAGTTTAATATTCATCTGTTTGTTAACACGGGACTGGGATTGTTAAACACTTTGCTTCAAAGTTCGAATGCAGCTTGACTTGAACTTGACTTGGTCTCGCGCTGCCTTGGTCTTGGTCTTCTCTAGGTCTCGCCCTGTCTTGGTGTCACCCTGCCTTGGTCATGGTCTTGTCTTGGTCTCACCCTGCCTTGGTCTTTGTCTTGTCTTGATCTTGATACACTCTGGTCTTGGTAATGACTTGGTCTCGGTTTAAGTGGTCTTGGCTATATCACTAAATGGAGGTACATCTTATTACACCAACTGGCTGCCTATTATGGGTTACATATAATACATAATTGAATCTATTTCATCTAGTTGTGTTATTTGATCTTAAAACTGCAACCACAGTGACTGTTTATATATGATGGCTGAAGAATCATTAAATCAGAGCTAAGATTCATGTAATTCTACCTATTAAGTTAAAGTGATGTCATTTGCTCTGCACAAAATACAAACACTATTTCATTGTAACATTTTATTTTATTGATGGATTCTCATGTTCTTGAGAATGACCAAATATAAGCACAGTAGGCTACCACTATGCTTTCATTTTCAAAATAAAAGGGTTTCTGCGGGCTTCAATTAGGCTGACAATGTAAGTGGAATAGTCCATGTTCCACGTTTTGCTTGTTGCCGGAATCGTCGAGGGCATAAGCCCCCTGTTCTTGCTTGATTATGCTGCTTGCACAGCGGCACCTTTATTTGCAGGATAAGTGCTGTGGGCGTGCCTGTGCTGATGAGGGCAGAATACACTTAAACTTTTTAAGTGTTTTTTTTTTTTACTCAAGTGCCTTATGGGAGAATAGACCTTTGTTTTTTATGTTTCTGTGAACTTAACTTGCTGACATAACATAGTGTACATTTAAATGCAGATACCTTAAGACTAATTGGGCTGAGTTGTGGGAAGACACAAATATTCCCAAAAAACACGCAGCCAGTCAGATAATCCAAATAGGGACCACGTATGTAAATTTGGTGTCAGACTGATGTCACCAACCCAGAGTGACCATTACAGTACTAAGGAAAAGAAGCTATACACCTTAATCAACCTCATAATCAGTGCAGCTAGAGACAGGTCCATGAATATAGTATCAAAGGGAAATCAGTTTGTTGTCTACAAATATGAACCCCTGCTGTAAAAGTGCTGCAGGAGCGAATAACAGATGGGAGTGACTGGTTTGTCCTGCTCAAAATAGCCGTGTAAAACATAAACAACTCTTCCTTCTTTATTAACTTATGGTTTGTCACTGAGGTATTTCAAAGTGATGCATGGCCGCATTGTTTTCTTCAGGGGCAACCCTGGCATTAGTTAACTGGTAAAATTCAGAAATGCAATGCTTGTCATTGACTTCCAGGTCTACCGCACTAGGGTCTTTCCGACCACACGTCCTGCCTCTTCATCGCTCGCTGTGTAATTTCAGAGTAACATGATTGTCTGATACACTGAGTGTTTAGATCAGGCATCAGCAGTAGGCAATCAGTTTTACTTTATAATAATTTACGGTAAGTTGTTTAGAAACAAGTTGAGTTTTTTTTTTTTTTTCCATTTGATATATTACTTTTTTTAAAACAGCCTGACTCCAATCTCTTTAATAGTTAGGTGGTACTGGATACATTGTCCCCAGCATGTGGCCATTATGGCCCAGGGCACTATACCGTGGCGATCCTTTGGTAGTAGTATGATTGCAATCTGGGGCGCTGTGAAGCGGGGGCCCTGAGCAACTGCGGCCCTAAAACTTTGGAACATAATCAGACTAATCTGGGTTAGGGACCCATATAGTAATGTGTTTTCATGGGGCCCAAAGACTTTAGCGGCACCACTGACTGCAAGGGCCAGGGCAATACAAATCCGCAAACCAGCAGTGATGGTAACGTTGTAACCATGGGATACCAGGCCATTGCACTGCAGCGGGCCACCAGTGATGATGGTAACACTGTAACCATGGGAAACCAGACTCCATCAACGAATGACAGAGGATACGCTGCTTATCATCCAGTGATGGCCTAATAACTCTGATATGTCCTCAGAGGATGTGGAATTGAGGGTTAGATGTAAGTAATGCAGCTCTTATTATGACAGAAAACTAGTGAGGAAAAAGGAACAGTTTTTTTTTGTCAGTTAATGGCCACTTAAATGGAAACGCACTGTGATGCTGGGCTATGTTTCTGCATTTCATTGTCTATTACAAGACGGAAAACCAATAATTGCTGGAGAACATGAAATGTTATAACCCATACTGCTTTCCTCACATTACATTTACATGCCACATGTCAACAATGATTCTGTATATATTGTGACGTCTGGAAAGCACGCTTGTTTTTTTGTGATTTTGTATTTGATGTATTTATTTCAGAAAGATATGAAGATATGACCACAAGATGCTGCAGAGGAAATGCCCCCCCCCCACACTTTTATTCCAAGGTTCTTCCATATTCATAAATAATTTATCTTCAGCTGTATTTCTTAATTTGACAAATAATTTGTAGTTCTGTCACTCTCCAGATAATGGCTTTAAATAGGGTTCTCTGATTGTAATTACTTTTAATTCTACAAAACATATACTTTAAAATTCTGATTCTCTCCTGGACTAAGGCATGCATAAATGCAATCAAATAAGGGGTTTACACAGTGGCGTCAGATCTCCAGGATTGTGGCTGTGATTTGTGCCCCTGGATATGTTCTGGATATGTGAGAAGGTGTCTGTAATTGACACAAACCGTGTGATTCTGTATGAATATGCTCTTCTGTGATAAAAAACCCAAAATGATTCTAAGATGCTGTCTGCCTTGTTCCCTTTGGCTCCTGGTTAGATTCAAGGCTTACCACACTTATTGGGTGGGATTAGCTAATATAAAAATGAACAGATGTGTGAACAGGTACCAATAAACACAAACAATATGGGTTTGTTTGTATTGTATATTAAATTGAGGGCTACAACGACTATTGAACAGAATGAGCAGAGTCAGTTGGTTTCTGCAGTACTGCTGATGCACAATGTTTGCCGCATAAATGGAATATTGTTGCGTCTACATTGAAATGCCATTCATTTAAAATTTTTATTCATTCATAACTATGTGACCATTTGGGAGCAGTTACAACTATGACTTAAGTTTTGTCTTAGATAATCATACTGTTATGTGGATACAAATTTTGTCTGTGTATTTATATAGTGCCGTTTGGCAGACCACGGCATTGCTCTGGCAACAAAAGACAAAGTGGACCTGTTTAAGGTGTTATTTAGTCCTCAAAAGGCCCAACGCAGGCCCCAACAACCACAGAAACAGACATACAAGGCAAACACACGGAGGTCAGACGCCGGACAATGTGGCACACACATGGTGGGTAATTTATACAGTAACTAGAGACACGCCGGGATCGGACAGGGTTCACGCAAGACACGGGCAAGGGCAGATGCGCAGCAAGCTTTAACAATCACATGAACAAGGACTGTTTAAAGTCGTCTAGCAGCATGCTCGGCACACTTACTGAGCTACACTGCGCGCAGCCCTCCCACCAGCACTTGGGTCTGAGATTAGACAGCCAGCAATCTTTCTACTGGGGCTTCACCATATATGCCTGTCACACTGACGAAGGCCTAGTACCAAAATGTTTGTCCCAGTGGGGGGGGGGATCTTCTAGAACTGGAAATACCGTGTTTCATTATATCATTATAGCCTTTTCAAAGAAAAACGCAACATGTGTATAGTTAATTATCTTACCTGGTATTTCACTGGGAAAACCAGTGTGTTTAAAAATTCTGTAACCCTGTAGGTCTACTACAAGGGACCAGGGCTGGCCACTCTTAATGGTAAAGAAAAACCAGCAGGCTGTGACTGAAATAAGTAACAGTGAGATTATTACAGCATATGCAATAGAATGATGTCATAATGAACCTGCTATGAACACATCATCCACGATGCCCAGTGTTGCAGTTCCAGATGAATATTATTAATTTTGAGGTGTCATATTTCATTATGTTCACCAAAACATTCTTATTGGTTGACCAGAAAGGATTTTGATGGCTCAATACTGATCTGTGATTAATTTTCCTATGAGATGGATCCACTTGTAAACGACATATTTAATAGCATGACATATTTAAACTGCATTATCAGCAACATCCGTTTGTGAAAAATGATTCTAAAGATGGTTGCAAGCCACACTGAATGTTTGATGAAAATGGGAAAACGTACTTTTTTTAAAGAAAGATTAAATAAAATAACCGTTATCGAACAAATAATTACCTGACGAAAATTCTTTCCAGATGAATTTGTTGAATTGTTGGGTTAGAAGCAAAAGGTACAGGCGAGTATTTCCCCTGAGATGAAATATCTTATTGTCAACATAAAGAA
>JAODKN010000039.1:5206365-5229688 GCA_026774425.1 Petrocephalus zakoni | reverse complement strand
AAATGCATTGAAGCAACTGCCATGTGATTGGTTGATTAGATAATTGCATTAATGAGAAATTGAACAGGTGTTCCTAACAATCCTTTAGGTGAGTGTATATACACATGCTATTTTTGAAACCATTTTTCATGGTTGCAAAGGGTTGAAAGCCTATACCAGAGACAACAGGCATAAGGTAGGGAACAACCCAAGATGGGGCACCTGCCCATTACTGGGCACACCCACAGGAAATTTGGCAGCTCTGATTAACTTCAGCATGTTTTTGGATTGTGGAAGCCAGAGTGCCCAGCAGAAACCCCATCACAACACAAGAGAACATGCAAACTACACAGACATGGAGCCATGGCAGGGATTCAAACCCTGTTCCCGGAGGTGTTAGGCAACAGTGCCAACCACTACACCACTACATACATTTGCTACGCTTTGAGATGCTTTTCCAGTATCCAGGGAAACCATAACTTTGGGCTAGTCAGAACTGGGGGAAAGCAGAATATTAAGCAGCCTTCTGGTGATGAGGAAGAACTGCCTTCCCAGCATGAAACCTGATTTGTCCAAAGAGATTAAAGAAGTCAGCTTCTCTTGAAGATGAGGCTATTGGCTAAGATGTTTAGGTTTACATCCAAGAGGGAGATCGGGCTGTAGCTAGATCAGAGTAGGGCATCTCCGCTTTTTTAAGTAATAGACAGATTTATGCATCTATGATGGATGGTAGCAAGTGGCCATTAGAAAAAGCTCCATTAGACAGCCTTTCCATCAGCATGGGGAGATTCCCAGGGTCTCAATTATCAGAATTTCATACGTTCAAAAATGAAGCCCAAAATGCGTGTACGCGATGTTTCACTAAAAATGACTTATCAAACAAAACTTGACAGAAAAATTGCATATACTTACGGAAACTTAGGGGAAGGGGTATGCAACGTTTTGGATGTATTGGGAAAAATAGAACAGCTACTGCAAAGCTAAACCAGCTAAATGACCACATGCATACCCACAAACTCATATCACTAAGCCATGCAATGATATTTCATTTATTTGTGTAAGCTAAAGACTATTTGCCTTGGGGAATTTCAATTGCTATTTCAAATTCTATGCCTTGTCACATTTTCTCATGAATTTAAAATACGTGTAATTGTCACTAGGTGCACTAAATGAATGGGCGTCAAACATTCGTGCCTATGAATCCACATATATAAATAGCCTAAAGAATGCAATATGGCATAATGGAATTCTTGCTAGTGACTGCTTAATGGAGGATTTGAAGAGAATGAGTATTCACGGCCATCGAGGTTGTTTTTATTTGTTTCTTTACAGTTCACACTATGTGTAATGTCTTTGGACTGTTTTGCCTTAAATGTGCATTTGTACTCTACGGGCTTTGCTGCTGAATGCACAACAATTTCTCTTTGGGATAAGTAAATTTACCTTATTTTGCCCATGATGAAGACTGGCTGATGAGTCACTGTAGGTGTCCATGAGCCATTCTCTTACGGACATGTTTCTGAAGTTGGCCCAGTATTAGAGAAACCAACTGCTTGAACTCAGAATATACCTGTACACATACAGGTTCTGACTACCGTTTGCTTTCTGGCAGCAGGCACATGCCAGAGGGAACTGGTATACTGATCCGGGAAATCCCAACCAAATGTCATACCCTCACACCTCCCATGCTGTGTGGCATGACAAAATCATACCTCCCTATGCTATGGGCGAAATGTGAAATGTTTCCCTCATGCCACTGGGGCTATTGACTGCACTCACATTGTGATAAGAGTATCTTAAATCAAACCAAAGTTCATTTATGAAATGCACAAAATTGCAGAATATAGAGTAAATGCCAGCAGTGCTAATGGAGCTGCTTTTGTGAATAGAAAGCCATTTCATTCTATTAATGTACAAGTCATCTGTGATGCTGACGTGCCAGTGAAAAATATAGTAGCTTGATGGCATGGGTCAACTCATGGCCTGTTCATTTTGAGTCTAATGTAGCACATCAGTGTCTCTCGATAGCTCTGATGCAATACCACGTAATCAGGCACTCCCTGTTATAGACGGCATATACATGTTGTAATTTGGGGGCGAAGATGTGAGTTTGGCATGTAAAAGAGTGACAAAGTGCGGAAGTGCAAAAAACAGCTATAAGCTACGATATAAATAGTTGTTGGGATGTTCTCTGAAAAAGTCTTAGACAAAGAAAGGCTGTTTGTCCGCGTAGTAAGTGTATTTGCTCAGGAAAACACACACAATTTAACAGTAGAACATACAGTATGCACAATTATGGTAAAGCATTAGGGACACCTAAAAGGAAACACAAAATTATAAAGCACTTTGAGATGAAAATGGCAAAATAAACTATCGAGAATAAGGTCGAAAGTTACATGGTGGAAATCTGTCAGTGACTGTGAGTTGTCTGTAGGCGATGAATCTTGCACATTTCTCACATACAGCAGCTTTCTGGGTTCACTCCGCACATAATGAAGGCTCACATCTCCTAAGACATGGGTTCCCAAACATTTCAGGCCACGACCCCAAAATAACAGTGACAGTGACTGAAGAGCGCCACTATAATGACTATATTACTGGTCATTAACCTTTATTACCATGCTAACTATTAAGTACAGATGGTATATTTTGCTGAACTGGTGGGATAGCCCACTTGCAGTAACAATAAAAATTGAATATTTTTCACGATATGTTTATTGACATATTCTGAAAATCATCTCACGACTCTCACTATGGGATCCGCTGTGCTAGGAGATGCTATACATAGACTTCTGATATCGCCCTAAAATTGCAGATTTACTCGTAATTGTACTATAATGACATTTTTTTGGAAAAGAATTACTACTTTATTCTCGTAATATTACAACTTGATTCGGGTAAAATTATGACTTTTTTCTTGTAAAATTGTACCTTTATTCTCGTAATATTTGGCTACAACGTTATTCTTGTAATATTATGGGCCCTATTTAGCATCCGGTGCAAAGTGATGGCAGGCACGAATCAAGTATCTTTGCTAAGATGAATGTTGCTACCCAAAACCTGGTCAAAGGCGCAACATTTCACAGGTATTTAAGGGGCATGTTATCAAAATAGTAACATGAGCCTACATAGGTGTGTGCACTGCACGTGTACACTGCTTGTTACAGAAACAGGGACACTCAGCAGTCCATAAATGTGCTGAAGATTAAAAATAAAAAGATTGCAATGTGAAAGATCACTAATGTGTACGTAGCTATTACCTGTAGTCTCAGGATCTCAGAGCCGCCAGCAGAGTTGCATGACATATATGGTTCAGTTATTGTATGGCTTTGTTGCAGGTGTTTAATGTAAAATAAGGAATTATTTTGTAAAATATTTTGTCCCTCTCCCGCCCACAAAGGAAAAATATATTTCTTTTGACTATGCTTATTTTCAGGTAAAAAATAAAGTCAAACCAGTAGCCTCAAAAAATACTGTAGGCTATGTTCAACATACTAAAACAGACTACTTTTTTCACATAAGAGCAGGCTAATCATACATATGCATATTTTGCCTGCAACAATGTTTGCGATAGAAGGTCAAAGATCTGCACAAACCAAATTTGTGTTTTTTTTAGTTTGTCATTTTTGATTTGCTCGGTGAATGTCAGTGTAGTCGGACCCTTCGAAACCGAACACACATAACCCTGAAGTGCCAGACTTGTGCCCAGTGTATGATAGCACTTTTTTGTCATATTGGGCAAAAGTCTAGTGGTAGTGACCATTGTGGTCACTTATAATGACAAGGACTGCCAAATATTTGACATACCTGACAAACGTTACATAGTATGACATTAAGTAGTTTCATATTCACCTTTCCTTAAGCAGGCACTTACATCCTCGGGCGTTAAAAATTTCCATGATGGCTTTGCCATCATTAGCCGGGCACTCACATGAGTAACGAGGCACTTTTAAAATGCTAACATCCTTCCGAAAGGTCCAGGATAGGCTGGCTGTGTAAAAAACAAATTAGGCATAGTAGCTTATTTTTCTTTTATGAAACTTTCTATTCACCTATGAACATAAATTATAATTTGATCAAATAAATATTGTCCAAATATGTTTTTTATTTATTTTATTTATTTTTCCTGGCTCTTAAAGGGAATGGAAGAAGACATTGTGATTGGTTTATAGCGTTTTACACCCAGCATTTAATTACGAGTCTTAGTACAACTCTTTTGGACCATGCACCTGGCACAGCGACAATTTTCGCACCACTAAAACTAGCAAAAATGGGTTGGCCATGAACTAAAAGAACTTGCACCGTGCACTTCAGACCGTGGGCTCTACATCGTTATAATAAACCCCTATGACAACTTTATTCCCAAAACCTCAAAAAAAAAAATTCTATAAAATGTGGCCCTATTACTTAATTGTACAAATTAACAGAAATACATTAATAATTAACAAGAATTTATTCTGTTCTCCAAAAGGTTACAGATATTTTTTTGGATGGAAAAAGAACTTCACGGTTGTGCAAAACCTTTCCGCACCCCAGCCATTTTATGCATATGGAAAATTTCACTACCTACCCAAATTATGAATTAATTTAATTAGATAATTGATTAGCCAAATATAGTATGTTAGTGGCTAAATCAAAAACAGATGTGGATATGGTGGATGGTGGCTGCAAATACTAGGGTGATCTTAGAAGAGGTTTTGAAATTAATAAGCTAACACACTTTTACAGATATAATATTATAGTCTTACACCTAGGTGAGGATCATATAAAAGCAATTTTCTTTGGCTACCTAAGACTTATGCACAGTACTATAAATGTGCTTAGGCACGCAAATATAATATTTTTCGTGCCTCTGCCTCACACGATTCAAAATTATTCGTCTTGTTTTTCCATTTATAGTTGCTTTTGTCGAGATTCACAACCAGATAGGCTTGATTTGCATATTATATGAGAATGATGTTTATTTGCATTGACCATTTATGGTTATTTGTGGGCGGCAACAGGGTAGGATCTCAGGCTTGTGCATGTACGCACTTTTACAAGATCTTTCTAATACAGTATATGAAGGGGAAATTGTGCAATTGTGCGACAAAATATGTTTTTACACCAGGTTTTATAAATGCATTTCTTTTTGCAAATTTACGTGAAGTTTGATAAATGAGACCCCAGATTTACTTAACTTGATATGGGTTAACCTAGTTTGGTGGCAATGTTGTCATCAACTGAGGGTTGAGGTCTGCCTAGATGTCAAGCAAATGATCTGAGCAGTAAAGTTAAGAAAAACAAGTTAAACTTAATTAAAATTAAATTAAACTGAATTAAATTAATGAGGATTAGAGGCACCTGTCATTGACCTGATTTGGGTATTAATCTTGAAGTGCGGATCACAGGTATTGGGTTTCCCAAGAGCTTGCCTGCTTCATCACTCTGCCCGGTGTGTAAAAAAACTGCCTAATTGCCGTTGAAATTAACCATCTCATGGATCATCCTCACTAGGTGGTGTCCTAAAAGGGGAGCTTCATGTCCACATGCCATAAATTCACACCGTTCAGTACACTTCTACCACAATGTCTCTCCATAGAACCGGTAGTATATACATGCTCACAAACACCATAAACATTTGGGAAGTAGGGAGTGTAAATTGAAAAATGTATTGATATAGGGGAATTGATTTGCTCATACAGAGGACTTTATTAAACCCTGGACACTATCCATGTAATGATTTTTATATAAATTAAAAGTATTTTCCATTGCTCTCAGAATTCAGAGATAATTGCACATTGCTCTAGCTTTACAAGATATGAAAAACCTCTAATTGTCACCAAATTGAAAGTAATTAACTGAAAAAAAGCAATTAAAATGAATTCTTTTGTTCGCAAACATAACAGTATGATTACAGCATTGAGGAATACTGTTAGAAGTCAAAAGCACTATATTTTGAGCTTAAATGAAAATACATATTTCTTTGTAGAAGTAAGGCACATTATACAGTACATTGCACAAAATAAAGTGTTCCCACAAACCTGATTTACAGTAACATTTTAATTGTTTTGCCGTATTTTTCTTTCACGCATTAATGGATGTAACTTATAGAGACATAATGTTTTTTTTAAACCAATAATATTTTAATATGGTCAGACACTGTATGTAGACAGTTTGCATGATCTCTTCATGTTAGCCCAGGTTTCATACATGTGCTCTAGTGTTTTTCCACAATCCACAGCCATGTTAGTGTATGATTGTGTGTCCCACAATGAGCTGGCATCCCATCCAGACTATGCTGGCATAAACTCCACACACAACAACCAAGGCCACAAAGCTACGCTACACTGGTAACAAATGTAGCCTCTAAACCACCAGGCCATTCGGTGTTTTATTTATTATACCGTATACCTATTGTACGTAGGTGGTAACTTGGAGGGTTAGAATGGTGTGCCTACATTCAGAAGGTCACCAGTTCAAATCCCAGCACGGGCTGAGTGGTTTGACCACTGGCCCCCTGAGCAGGGCCCCCAACCCCCAGCAGCCCCATGCAGTTACTGGCTCACTTTGCTTTCTCAATTGTATGTTGCTTTAGATAAATTGCCTACAAAATAAATGTGTGCCTTTTTGCCTTGTATTGTGCAATAAAATAATTATCCATTGTTAAATGTTCAAGAGCCAGCTGGCCAATTTTCTTTCATTAACAGAAAGCATTTATTTTAAAAATAGATTAAAAAACACATCATTTTTCCAGTGAGGATGTTATGTGTGCATTGGTGTTTACATTTTGTTCAAAAAAGAGCACAAAACAAATAGAGCTGTGTTTTAAATGATGGAAATCCCAGATTTCAAAATACTAACAGGAAAAGGTTTTTTTTTTGGGGGGGGGGGAGGGGGGGCAGAAAAAATGTTTCTTAATGAGAAAATGATGACTGACACTTACAGTAAGTACACTGATACCTTCGTAGACCACTAGACAAGACCAGTGTTTCTTTGAGAACCACTGCCCTTTCGTATAGTTCTCTTGCATATGGTTTTGAATGTCACAAGTTCTGATAATTAAAAACAAATATACCTAAGACACTTTTATACTACAACTCGCTGGTATCACAAGCTAATGCTAGAAAACCTTATAAAGCAGTGGTCACCAACTGGCAGGCTCTGGAGCAGAGCTGAATCCAGACCACGAGATCAGTCCTTCCCCAGTAAGAGAATCAACAACCCAACCCAACAACAGCCGTGTTGATACTAGCACATAATTGTCATGTTTAGCAACCCATCAGCCTCTGGGTATAGGGGCCAGCATGGATCTTCAACACAACTGGTTAATCTTCTCTGATCTGCTTCCCCAATTTATTAAGCTGACTTGGAGTCCTCCTGTAAGCAATAAGCCTGCCTCCATTCTATAGCACAATGTGAGGTATTGTGCTTGGCTCCTCACCCAGCAGTTCCCGTTTTTGCTTTACTTATGTCTATCCTTGCCTATTTCACAACTTCTTAACTTCTTCTGGGTTCCGGTTTTGATTTGCTGTTTCCCAGTACAGTTTTTGACTTATTGCCTGCATCAATGACTTCTAAGTTTGGATTATGTTCTAATTAAGCGAATAAATGATTATGGATGGCTCTACATATGGACTCAGATGATTCATTAAAGCAGTTTAAATCAAATTTTTTTACAAGTCAGATCTTTCCAGTTACAAAACAACCCTAAATGCACGGTATTAGAGAGATCAAAATAATCAGATGGAATATGTAATGTTTGATGTACAGTACCAGTTAAAAAGTTTGGAAAAGCCAAGCAGCCTACCAAGGAGAGTGATGGAGTGTTACAGGGCAGAGGGAGCTTCACCCCAAGAAAAAGATGCACCCTAAAGCAATTAAGCCACAACTTGGGCAGGGTGATATAAATGATATATCAACTTATTGGCATACAAAATTTCATTGATTACAAAATTAGAAACTTAAATAAACAATACACATATCAGCCCACTACATCACAGAAATGCAATTCCAAAAAAAACATTTTATATTGCATTAACAATGGACAGTCTATGCCTAACAAATGGGCTGCATGGTTGTTTTAATTAGCAAAGCACACCACATGTTACTGCTTTGCTAATGCATGCGACTCATGAAATATATGAGTGTTCCCACAAAGGAAACTTCAAGTGTTGGTGAAGAAAGTTGTGTACTGTATATTCTGCATACAACTAGAGCAAACAGGAAATGCTGCTAACTTATTTCACCTCCTGCAGCACTGAAATCCAGTGGAACATAGAGAATGCAAAGCTTTCAGTCACATACAGTATACCTGCAATGAGCAGGGGGGCAAATCACAAAATATGGGACAAATCGCGTCCCATATTGATTCTAAATGGGACACAGAATTTCATTTTTCAATATAGGACGTGTAACAACTCTACCCACAAAGTCAAACCTGAACAAGCCGCAAGACCAAGAAAGTCCTGGCAAGAAACCATGGTGATAGAGTCTATTGGTGTTACGCCCTGAGACAGAAGGATCTCTTGGTATCATTTACAGTGTTGTGTTCCAGTCCACCTTAGCAAAGTCCGAGTTAAGACCAGTTAAGATAAGACAGTTTGAAACACAATCAGATTTCATCCGGTTTGATTTGAAAGGCTTTTCAGAAAGTAACTTTTCAGAAGTGCTCAGGAAGATCTACATGTTTTCAGTGTCTTGAGCTGCCCAATCACATTCCACCATTCAGCCAGCGGGTGGCTCCTTACAAAGACACAGAAAACATGGCAAACGGGTGGCGGCGCTGCTCGGCGAATCACGGGAAGGGCTACCAGAAAGGCAGACAGCGTCTGCTTTGCTAAAAATCCTCCCCATGTCTTCTTCAGACAGTTTCAGCACAAATCCCCCTGCGTTCACTGGAAACTTAACATAAAGATCCGTAATCTGGCACCACTGTCCGCTTTAGCTGGTGATTGCCTGCAGGCCATTCCACAGACGCCTTCTGCTGACACCCCCATGAACAGTATAACCCAATTCGTCTGCATTATAGTATTAAATGGCTCTCTTTCAGCAAAGACTGTACCTTACACTTTCATAGCCTACATCATCAGATCTGCATTCAACCATGCATTTCCAAATAAAATCCAAATAATAATACTAATTTTGATTACTATTTTTAGTATTATGCAAAATCCAAATTCTGTACAAGTAAACATTTTGTGTGTTATCTGGAGCATTCTTACTATCCAGAAATGTGTCGGTTTGTTTCCTACCTGTAAGACTGTATTGTTGTAACTGAAATTTATTGACGTAAAAGATTGATTTTGATGGCTAAGTTGTAATATGGTACAAAATTCATCAACCAGATGCTGCATCTAATTTACATAAATGTACAGTACTATAAACAGTTACAAAAGTTTTGTTTGTATACGTTTATTTCTTTTAATGCATGTGTCTTTTTTTATGGAAGTTTGATAAATGAGGCCCAGGCCTCCAAAAGGTCATGTTTTTATGAAACATATTTTATATTATTGTTTATTGCTATCAACAGAATTCAGGAATCACAAAACAATAAAGGTTTTTCTATAATTTTTTTTTTATTCAAGCATACATTTGTGTATGCATATGACTGAGGTAATGTGATTTTTTTCTTTAGTATTTGTTTAAATCAGGCCGAAATTAGCCAGAGAGGTAAAATTTCAAGGGGCAGGATGTTGCTGTTTCACAGTATTGTTTATGATGCCTACATTTTGTATATTTACTCTTCGTGCTGCTAACCACAACCTGAGTACTGTGAGTACTGCTTCAGCTTTTGCATAAACACGTCCCCTCCACACAGCTATTGTGTGCTGGTGACAGGCGTCACTGCCTTTCCAAAGAGTTCTCTGTCCCACAGAACAAAGCATTTGGAACGCTGAGGCCCAGAAGGAAGCTGGGGAACGCTGTGAGCCAAGCCGGGCGCTGCCTTTCCTATGGGTAACAAAGACGCTGCCCCACTTTCATTGGCAAAGACCAAAGGATCATATTATTATGTTTTTTTTTATTGTTAAAATAAATTGAACAAATTGTTTTTTTATTATTAAGCTTTTAATGAATGCCACTTACTTAAATAAAAAATTTAGGTAGCTTTACAGTCTTCACTTTTTACAATATGATTAATACCAAATTAAATACAAATATAATTATAAAACTGACAAAAGAATTTAGAAAATTCAGATCCTTCAGTTTTTAATGACATTATCAGGACATAAGTTTCCGAGTGTTTTTTCCATGTTGCAGGGAATCCCATGTACAGCTATTGCATATAATGTATTGACTAATAAGATTCATCATTATTTGATTTAAATAAGGCTAAAGAACTTTTGGGTTCATTTTTATTGGCTGATAAACAGTATATGTGCAGGCCCATTATGAATTTATTTATTGTTTGTTATTATAATTTCAATTAACTAGAAACATCCGCAATTATGAATCATAATAATAATGTATGCCCTTGAAATGTGAGCTCACAAACACTATACAAGCATCAGACCCTATTTTTTTTAACTTAGGAAATAAAATCCCACTGACCCTGATTTTAAAATTTAATGTTAAATACTTTACCGGTAGGGGAGTAACTTAGCAGCAAACATCTGAAATGATGTGACCTTGATACTGAGATTGATTGAAACTGTATTGATCTTGAAGGGAATTGCAGGAGAATGAGGACGGAGTGAGTGTTTCTGTTCTTTTTATAATTGTTGCCAGGAGGGCACACGCGTTGCATAAGGTACCTTTAATGTTTAATTGAATATGTCTGCTATTTAAGGTACTGAATAAAGTAAATTATTTAAAATACGACTCAAATATCTAATTATATCCCTAATTACATATTTTGAGGCTTCTGGCCACACAGCAGTCTGTGATCCTGGACTCCTTTGGGCTGTTCCTCACCCCAGGGAGGAATTCTCAAGTTGGCTCTGATGCAGCTGGGCTCACAAACTCCCTCTGGCACACCTGGAGGAGCCACTGAGCCCCCCTGCCCCCCCACTGAGTGAAATGTGGCTCACAAGCTGGCTGCCGCGCGTCCTCTGCTCCGCCCCTTTTTTTCCAGCTTTTTACCGAATGCTTAGATGGCATTAAAACTGCATATTATAGTCAGTCCTGCTACAACACGACTAATATGTTCCTGAAAAATGCGTTCCTTTTGTGTGTTTACAAAAATCGCACACTAAAATGCACATATGCATTGAGAAAATAGGGTTAGGGGAATGCGACTCCGAAACTTACTGCAAAAAAAAAAAAAATGAACTAATAATAACAGTGATACCAGTGGCAAATAGTGTACTTATATGCATTTAAAAAAAGAAATTATAATAATAAATTTTTAAAATTACATTATGGTTCTTATGAGAATTTCCAGGTAACAGCTTCAACCCAACGTGCTGAAATTGCTAATTTGTCAAGAGCTGGGAGTAGTGAGCTGCAGCCACCATGCAGCTAGGCGTGTGCACAGCACAAATACAACGCATTAGGCAACATGGCTACGGAGCATAAGCAAATTAATTCATTTTAAAAGACTGCTGTGTGCTGTGCTGTATGCTCTGTGATGATGTGAAATATTTTTAGATTTTTAAATGTGGATGTGCAAAAAGTTTGATTATTTTAAAATTGTTGAATTTGAAAACCGCTACAACTGATTAATTGAAAAGAACAACGACAACGATAATAACACACACACACACATACACACACACACAGTCTTCTACTATCCATTTCCATAACTTAACCATAATATTTGCATATCTGCCCTTTATGGTACACCTACAGTGAGATTTATATCTTCACAGTGCAATCTGTATACAGTGCAATTTATACTTTCACAGTGCAATGTTATGTATACTTATGTCTATTTTATATATATATATATATATATATATATATTTATATATTTATATACACTTTATCTTTTGTGATGTTGGTACTTATGTATTTCTTTGGTATGTGTAGCACAGCCGGGGGTACTTTTTGCCAGAAAAAGCATTTCACTGTATGTTGTAGCAGCTATAACTACATGTGACAAATAAAGAATCTTGATTCTTGAATCTTGAAGAATCGGTTCGAAAAAATTATTAAGTCATGAGTCGGACAACACTATCGTTCACTTGGATGGCTATTTTTGTTCATTGGTCTGTTGTCATTTCCTCGAGACTATAACAGTCGCAACATCTTCAGGAAAACAGGATGTAGTATTCTCCACCAGATAGCTGGGTCAACATACTGTCGCCAACATTAGCGTCAGTATTCATTTAATTAATTTTGGAGAATGCATTGGGACTGCAGTTGTGTAAATGCCAGATCCATTGATCTCTGTGTTTCAATTCATTTGCAAATTATATTCTGATTACTTCTAGGGATGTATGAAATTGCTAACTATAATTGCTAGTTTAGCGTCTTTCTGTGGTGGAGTTACTTAGGGGGTACAGTACAAGGATTAGTTGGCCGGGATTAGTTCATACTAGAATATTCGTGTAAGAGCATTGTGCTTTACAATCTGGTACGTCTAGTTTTTAGACTAATTACTTAATTTGGTTAAACTGCCAGCGAACAGCTATCTTATATGATACTGTGCAAAATGACCATATGGCCTCTGAGTTGAGATTACCAAATATAATGTAATACAATTAGTCCCTCAGCTAATTTAATCAAACATGTTGACTATTGCCTTGCAGCCTCTGCGTTGAATTAGTTAGACATACTGAAAATGAATCAGTCCCTGAGCTGAACTTTTCAAATATGCTGTGTAACCATGCATGCCCCAAGCGGAATCACCCAGACATAACGAAGTTAGGCAGTCCCTGAGCTACATTCATCAAACATGTTGATTTTGTGGTATTTTGTAGCCACCCTGTGGTCCGTGAATTAAGTTCAAACTGGTTTCATATTGTATCTGTTTTTAGCTGTCAGACAAAGGTGAATCCAGTTTGGCATCATAGTCCAGTATATGAACAAGCTTATTTAAACATAAGACAAGCATAGAAGTAATCAGGACAACCCTAAATTAACCGGGGACTATAGCTAAAACAACCCCCAAATGAAAATAAATTGGAATCAAATTTAATCCAGTTTGATGTGAATTATAAGTAACATTTTCAGAAACCCACAGAAAGATCTACAAGTATTTATAGCCTTGACAACCCAATTGGATTCCATCATTCATCCAGCAGGTGGTAGAAAAAACATATTTTCATAAACGATTAACTGCAAATTAGAACAACACAACAAAGGTCACATAAGGTTATATTAAAAACAAAAGGAGAAATGTAACTTTACTACTTTATACTATTGAAAAGTATCATCTTACTTATCATTGTGCAGTGTTCTTGTTCATATTTAAGTTTAAATACAGTAAATGTTCCATACTGTGTAAATTGTTATCAAAATGACAGCTGGCCCCAGAGAATGCTTAAGGACTTTTTACAGCAGAAAAATATTTGGCTTTTTGGCTTTCTAATGTCTATCTGTCCATCCATTCATCCCTCATCCCCTTTTCTCAATTCATGAATTAGAGCTCTTTCGCAGCCACGCCTTCCTTTTCAAATCACACGAGGTGGGCATGACCATGTTGAGGAGGTGATAATACGTGCACCCATCCCCTGCTTAACCATTTGGTTATCCATAATCCTACCCTCTTTTGGTATAACTCTGTAAAATAAACTCATTCCTTGCTCCTCTCTGCTGATTCCATGTCTTGTCCGAAACGAGAGAGAGATTATTACTGTGACAATGTCCATTAGAATGGAATTGTTTTGTGACTCGGTTTTTTTAGAACTACTTTGCTTTGGCATTTATTGGCTGGCTGTTAATAGATGTGCCAATATTTCATTTGTGTATACTTCCGAATACTGGTCTTTATTTCTTCAATTAAGGTGTCAACTTTAATCCCACAATAATGCTTGAAATCCATTTGAGGCTGACTGTGTACATGAGAGTTTGGATGATGGGAAAAGAGAATGGACAATAGGAAAAAAGCCTACAGAATAGGGAGTTATTGGTCCTAGCAGTTTTCTATATAAAAACATTTAAAACATATCTTCTGAAGATACTACGCAAGACTCACTTGTCTCACTTCAGGACACTGTGGAATAATAAGACAAAATCAAAGCAATAAACACAATGCAGAATCTTCCAGTCCATTTATTTTGGAACATTAAATTTTATATATGCCATTCTATTTAATGTCTCTTTACTAACAGAAAATCTGTTTAATTTCTGAAATTATTTTCTTTAGAGCTACTAGCAAGTTAATAGATGACATCTTCCTTTATGACACATTTCCAAATATTAATAATCTTCACATCACACCTCCACGGGCTATATTCCACCCTCAGTTCCTAGAATGGCTAATTCAGGTTGGTTCTGAACTGCTTAATTAGAGGTCAAGACCACAGAAGCTATTTGGAGATGTGTGGGATTCATTAAAACAAGCTCACAAAGACCTGCCCGTGAGTTATCCGAGGAAAGTGGGGTGAAATGGTCTTAAATTTAATGCTTTCATATTTTCAGTAATTATGGGATGAAAGCAAAATTCTATTTAAAATTGATGTTTTGACTTTAAAGTATCTGGCCTTCAGGGTTGGGGGAACATTACATAACAGGTTTTATGCAGACGCCGACATCTTTATAATAAAACAATGCACTCCTAACATCACTGGACGCCTGGATCTGCATTGTATTATAATCTGACTATGGGAAACCAACAGTTTCTGGCTTGGATTTGAGCAGAAAGTTGTATTCTAAACTTTTTACGCATTTCAAAGTAGTCGTGAATGTTACTTTAAGAATATTTAATGTGCAAAATTGTAATTTGAGAAAAAAAAGATATGTAAAACCTTTAAAATAACTTTTCCTTGGTTTTATCACCAAAATATCTTGTATTAAGAATATAGGTTGGTTTTGTAAACTGTAGGGGTAACAATGTGAGGAGAGGAATGAGCCAAGATCGCAGGGGCATTTATTGCCAGGATTAGGGACAAGACAAGGACGACCACGATAGGCAGCATTTACAACTACTGGACCGGGATCACAAGCCTGAGACAAACTAATACAGGGAGCCAATCAAGGAACAGACATAAGGCAGGTGTGCTGGGTTAACAAGGGGATTGGAACACGAGGCAAAACTAACATGACTAACAAGCCTAACAAGGTGAGGCTAATTAAGTCACGCCTGAGGGAAACACAGGACAAAAGACACGCAGGGCGGGGGTGATCATGACAGTAGGTATGCAGAAAGCAATTAAGACACAGAACCAAAAGCTATAAAATGAATAGAATTAGACTAGTTACAAGATTCCATCCCTATCCGGATGAAGACCATCCGACGTGCATATTTATTTAAAACAGATTGCTGGTGTTACCTCTCATTGCAATCACTGCCATCCGGCATATTTAGCAGATTATGTTTTTCTGCTCATTATCTGAAACCTTAAATCCAAACCATGTCCATATTATGGGCGTTGCACCACTTTGTAAGGAGTTCCTCCGATTAATAAGAAGTCGTTTACATTTAGCTGGATAGTGCTGCCGGCCTTTCATTACATTATTAATGCATACTTAGATCCATAGCAAACACTTTTATCAACTATAACTGACATTATATTTGATTAATCATATGTACATTAGATTCAGTTTTATTACATTTTTGAAGTATATTCAGGTCTTTACTGATTTTTTTTTAACTTTCAGGATTATCACATCGACATTATACACATTCACATGAACACGCTAACTTCAACTTCATGGCTACTGCTTCAGTCTGCATGTGGCTGAAAATGTAAATTATGTGTTATCTAACTAGCCCTGCAATTAGATGCTTATCAGTAAAGTAAAATTCCTAACATTGTAGATTTCTCAAGGTAATAATTAATCAGTTCATGCCGGTGTTGTGCCAAAAAGTGATTGCCTGCTAGAATTTATTGTATTTTATTGGTGTGGACTCTTTCTGCAGCCGTAAGGATAAAGCTGAAACTGAAAGTTTGCCTTGAAGCTGCATCATCACGTTGGAGCACGGAACGGTGTTTTATTTAACTTAAAGGCAGGACGATAGCGCTCACATTGCGAGTCTGAAGCATGCTCAAACCAGAACAAGCGTAGAGCGATCTCACTGGAACGGGATGGATTTTAGTGGCATGCATAGCGGCCTTGAGTGGAACAGCAGGCAGAGCGAACACCCTCGCTGGTGAGGAGTCGGAAATTCTCACCGCTCCACTCACATGCTCTGGGGTGTGTTTTCCAAAAGCTCCTGTTAGTAGTTACATAGTTGGTCTCATTCAGTTGCATGGTTGTAAGTTGCTATGTAAGTTGCTAATGTAGTTAGCAACTATGTTTTTGGGAAATACACCCCTGGTCATCAACAACTACTACCATCGGGTTAGAGTTAGGATTAGGGTTATAATCAAAATCTCTTCTGCTGGCCAAATTTATATCATATACCGTGTATATCGCTTATACTGCACATCCCTATGATGAAGAAATAAATAAAATTAAATGAATCAAAGAAGTAAACACAGATTCTATCATTTGGGATAGCCTTACTTGGGAGAACAGCCATGGCATGCATCATTGCACCTTCACTCTTACATTTTAAGCCAAATAATATTTTTAAGGCTCCTGGTACCAACAGCAACCTGTGACTCTGGACCCTTTTGAGCCTGCATTGTGTCTCACTTCAAGGGAAACTGGTTAGCTGGCTACAACAACATGCACAAATCCACTGTGACACATCAGACCCCCACAACACCCACTGAATGACAAGTGGCTCGCAGGCCTGTTCTCACAGACCCTGTGTCATGCATTCCACCCCCTCCCAGCCCCCTCTCCACTTATGTTTTTCATAGAACCAGAGATTAAGTCCACTCAAACTACTTAAATGTGAGAAGCATTGTTCTATATGAATGCAATTGGTCTACAAACTCGCATCTAGCTGCATTTGATTGTCCTAAATGCAACTGCTATAACAGTCTTGGTCTTGACAGGGTATCATGACAAAGCTGTAGAAGGCTCTGCCCCTTTAGTGTGCAAAGAACCTTAAACCCCCCAGTTAATTTTCCCTGTGACTATCTGACTGTGGAAGATGGACAGATGGATGGTTATTGTTACATTCCTATATCCCCCGGAAATTAGTTTTTACATCTGATAATTGATTGGCTTATTATCCTGTTCAATAAAACTGCTTTGCTTGGTCTGTCATTTAAGGAGAATCCATAAAATGACTGGCAAATCACTCTGTGTCCAACTCTAGTAGGTTCCTAGGTAGTGGTGTTCCATGCCAGTATTAGTACACACTACAGCAGCACTAGAAGAATATGAGGCATTATGGTCTAATGACTTCCTGGATAATCACTTGTGATGGTTAAACTGGAGCTGAGTGCCTTGCGATATTATACAGTGACAAACTGTTATGCAACCTTTGTGTTGAGTCAGACACACTGATCTGTGTCAGTCCCTGAACTGAACAAATATGTTAACGATTAACTTGCTGCCTCTCAGTGCACGGGTGTCAGCCTCTGACCAAACACACAGACATTCAGTCATGATTCAATTTAATTTAATTTAATTTGCAGTATAAGTTACATATTTTCTTTTTTCCAGAAAAGGAAGAATTAATTGCATATACTTTTGTCTGCCCAATGAAATTCCTTCACTGGGCCAGTGGCTGGTGTTTCTTACATATTCAAATATCCAAAGTCTAGTTATCTGGTGTAAAACTAAAATAAAATCAAATGAAGCTGCAAATAACCAGATATATCCAAGTTGCCAGCCATTTTCACATGAGACCACAAGGCTTTTGGAAGGTACAGAGATGTATCTGATAGCTTACTATAAATGATACATCAGACAATTGCATTTTGGCACGAGGAAGGCGCGAGAGAAACGATATTGTCAGACTTCCAGCAGATGAACTACTATTAACTGAAGTAGATTGTCCTCTTTGGGTTTGAATTGATCTGGCATTAAATTGTTCCTTTTCATTCAGACTCTTTATGAAAAATACAACTTTTGGCCTTTTTGGCAGTTTTTTAAAGTCTCTTGGTTCAAGACACAAACAAAGTTAATTTATTCATCCCATGTCTGCATTCTGTGCTTTCATGAGTATTGTGACTTTCTGTCGTCCCACAGCTGAGAAATGAAATATGCAAATATATGGAACACATGAAATTTAAATAGAAATTCTCAATCCATAAATGTTCTCGCTGCAACAATGTCCATAACAAAAAGTGCAGTCAGATGAGCTGGGAGAACTTGTTTGGATAGGTCTGTCATATCCAGCTTGCGAGGGAAAGACCTTGGGTACTGTGCAACCGCATATCCAGTCTGCACAAATACATTGTAAAACCATTAGTTTTTGTTGTTTTGTGGTGCATACACAGTTATACATAAATATGCCAGACCAAGCTAGGGTCATCTCCTAATACTGAACCCTGGGGTAGAATGTCATTCCATAACAGGGCACATAAAGGCATCAGTATTAAAAACAAAGTAAAGAATCAAGGATTCAAAGTGTAGAACACTAAATATTTTAATAATAAGATGTTTTATACATTCAGTGATTGCACTTATTTTCATGTTACCAGAAGCTGTTGGTGAAGCCTGAACATTCACTTAGGTTTTATGCCCATTGTTATTTCTAATGAGTATCATAGATGGCATAGGAACCTACACGTTACAAGTAGTGCATACAGTGTGATTCTCGACACTTTCGTTCAATTCAAAACCAATTTCATTATGAAACATCACAACATCCATTTCAGCGTTACTCCAGCAGTCTGAGGATCCTTTCCTCCACTCTCACCGGAGTACTTCATGTTTAATTCACCAACAATCATCACATTTTCCTTATTATTCAAGATGTTGACTCTTATGAAAAATGTAGGCCAAGGTAATAAATCAAATTGTATTGATTTGTCGCTTACTTTATTTGTCGCTAAAGTGCTTTGGGGCAACTATTTTTCACATCACACTGTATACTGCTCAAATGGAATGAATCAAATTTGGGGTCCTAAAAGTGTAAGATATGCTTGGAGCCACCAGACCAGCTTACAAAGCCGATTGTCCCATACCCTTTCTTCATTAAATATCTGATTTATTTCCATTCAAAGCTCATGTATATGACAATACTACTATAAGTGTAGATTGTTTCTCTTTTAATTTTTTTTGTATCTTTTTTTTTTTGCCCACATAGCTGACAGGAATTTTATGGCACAAGAACTGACCGATAAACAACATACAGACTGCAAGTTGCCAAGGTTAACATAATAAACAAAAGTAAATTTTAATTTGAAAATAAAGGAATGATTTTTTTTAAAGGTTTATGAAAATCCTTTTGATTTAAAGGTTTAAATTACTGAACCAAACACAACAATTCTGTAATACATTTTAAATTAAGTAAAAAAAAATGGCTTACATATATATTTTTATATATATATATATATATATTTCTTTGTGTAACAAATGCTACCTTTGAACCCGTTGAACACAGATATTAACTAGGTTTTTTTCTTTTGAAAGGAAACATTAAAGGGATTGTCACAAGTTTATGAAAAACGGTCATTATAAACCCTATATACATGTCCAGTCCATCTGATTTCTAGCTCTGCAATCAAACATTTTAAAGCCTCCAGAGAACAGTTAGCAGTACCATGCCCTGTGACTACAATCACAAATGGGTTCCAGAGTTCACAAATAATATGCTTTGTTTGAAATAATAATTTAATTGGAATGATATGGCATTCCTTCATGCTTATGCTTGTTTAGGTTGTTATTGTTATCATTATTATTATCGTTATCATCATTATTATTATTATTATTGTTGTTGTTGTTGTCGTCATTATAAAGACCTTCCGTTTTTGTCATGGCTGACTGTCTTCAGAAAGAATGTCTATTTCTAGTTTGGTTCATATGCTCTGTTTTCCCATTGGACCGCCGTCACATTAAAACGGAAAGACACCGGAACAACAAACTGCAAAACAGCAGAAAGCAATATTGTGTAAAGCACAAAAATAAAACATAATTACTTCACAATCTCAAGCTTCTAACCACGTAAACAAAAAGAACAATAAACAAATGAACAAATTCTGTGGGATTTGGCATGTTACACAGTAACTAGTTAAGCCCTGGTTCCAGCTTGCCAGGAAGAGAGCCAGATCAGGTATAAAAACCTCGATCTTTCCATGCAGGTACAGGAATACCAGCATCCATCTCTGTGGAATTCTATTACATGAGTTGTGCTGTAGATGTTCTCTTCCCTTGTTTTCAATTGTTGCAACACACACAGAGACTGGTAGTGATGGACCGACGCCCGTGCGCCTACAGCACTATGTCCTTAAGGCGCCTTGTTCCAGGGGAGTCCTTCACTTGACAGTCATGTAGGCCCTGGCTGATGTCCCGGACAGCAGGCACACTGTCCTTGCCTTCTGCCTGTCTCAGTAGGCCTTGCTGGGTAATCCGCTCAGCATCACGCCGTTTCAGAGTGCTGTAGGTGGCCAGGGGGCTTCTCAGGTGCACGGGGGAGGATAGGGGGCTCGCCCTCTCCTGGCCGTTGCCTGCCTCCCTCACCATCCCGCTGGCCTTTGGGCTGCATAACGACGCCTCCACTGTCCTGTGCCCCTTTGGCTCGCTCCGTTCATGATCCGCTGGGCCATCCTTGCCAAAGGTGGCGAAAGTCCTTTTGGTGCCACAGTCCTTGTAATGCGGAGCGTCCGCAGTGGGCGGCTCAATGGGCAGCGTGATCACACTGCTGCTGTGTTCCGGGGATTTGACATGGACAGGCATGCGTGGCATCCAGCACCGGTCCGAATGCCCCAGGATACGGCACTCTTCCTGACAGTGGAAGCTGTCTGTTAGGTCTGGAGAGAAAAAGAGTTAAACGCAACATGTAACTTTTTGAATTTGAAAATCCCACCGTGACTTAAATTCAGCCATGGTTGTTTTCTGTGTTATTCTACACAAAATCATTTTAATTGTGTCCGAAAACTTCTTTCCGTTTTCAAAAGCTGCTATCGACTCTCTCTTTCCCTCAAATTAACATTCATTTGCTGTAATTCATACATCATATACTGTAGTTCCCAAACAACTTGCTTACCATCTGGACAGATCGTCTATATTGAATAATGACATCCAAGACAATCACATGTTATTATTTTTTTATATGTACTGTAAACAATAAACAAACTAGCTAGGCTTCATGCCAAACAGTAACACTGGGACCAGTACCACACGCACATATGGCTATGATTGTATTGATTTTGTGAAATTGCTTAACAAACATCCCACTCAGTCAGTAGTCATCACATGCAAAATGTGAATTAAATGCAATTCGGTGCTGAGACTTCAGCTAGACTTTTATCCTTCTGCCTTGTCTGTGCAATAGGAGACTGACACACAGCTGTTTGTGGGGATATTGTACATCACTGTCCAGTGTATAGAAGTTGGCCCATAGATCAGATTGGCAGCACTTGGTTGTAGGAAGAGTTTTAATTGGGTGATCTGTCAAGCCTATACTGCTGGATTTAAAAATGCCAAGGTGTATGAAAAGTCACCAATGTAGCCTTTTCTACCCTTCATTGATTCGGAGAGGTCTGTCTGCCTCACCTAAATCGATATTTAAAGACCAAAGACAGGTATGCCATCATCCTGCTTAACCTACTCCAGGCCGCAATGAGACTTGCTGATCAGGCTGTAGGACATCGGCCTGTTGTAATTCTCAGACATTTGATCTTGATATAAAACAGGAGCTGATCAATATCTACCTTATATAAATCTCTAGACATCAGCAATGTCTAGAGATATGTATTCTTTTATTAATCTTTAAAAAGTCATGATATCAAACCCTTAGTATATGTGCAGATATATTTGCATAAATGTAGGCAAAAGTGATATCACTGTAAAGGTGATATTCCATAGTTTATATACCTTCGAAGGATGTAAAATGCACTTTAAAAAGCATAGGGGCGTCACATTCTCTCCCTGATTTGTGTGATGTTTCACACAAATTCATACCATCTATACTCAATGGCCAGATAGAAGCTGGATCCATTTCAACAACTTCCATAAGTAAAATCAAAAAATATCTAAATACTAAATAATCAAAGACACGTTATGAGTTGTGAAAGTATTTTCACAACTTCAAAAAAAAACAACAGAAAATCAGAAAATAATGGACTTGGACAGATTATGCTTAACTTGTAAGAATAAACTATATTTTGATATAATTTTGACCAAAATTAAGTATATCATACTAAAAACACAACATTAAAATATTAAAATCCCACAAGCACATATATTGTGGAAGACTGGCTGTGTAATCATCCTCATGTGGCTGCAAATGGTTTGATGTTTGAGAGCAAATGATAATTAGCCTAAAATGTCCACAGTTTACCTTCACTTACAGGTCAAATCACATAGCTATTCCAAGTCAATGGTCCCCAATAATCTAATAAGGATAGTTAGGAAATGTGAGATCGAAGAAAATATGGAACAACGATCTAAATGTGGTGAACCAGCAGTAACTTCATTCTGCGTGTGTGTGTGTATATATATATATATATATATATATATATATGTACACACTCACATATAACCCTAACCCTAACCCCTAACCCATTTTCCACTTTAAAATTCCATCACAAAATACCAAAATAGTTGGTTAGTTCCTTTTAAATACTTATCTAGGCATGGAAAACACCAAAATCAAATTCAGTACTTCTCCATAATGTGCTGGAACCATGTGGTGTGCAACAAGAGGCCCAAATTAGTGTAATCACCTATTTAATCTAATCAAGGAATAAACCATTCAGCCAGAGACATGTTTCTAGTGCTGCATTTTGGTGAGACATTAATATGCGAATGCTTGATGGGCTGGCATCCTGCCATGTGAGGTTTGCTTCCTTAGATAAGCTCCGAATGCACATAGACGCACTGCAAAGCACAATGCTGAAAACAGGTTGAATCCCACTACTACTACTACTACTACTAATAATAATAATACTAATAATAATAGAAAATGGATTAATTGATTTATCTGTGGATTAAAACCGAGAAATGTTTTATTTTCAGCATTCAGTTACACATTATACTGTAACTCAATTCAATTCAATTTCTATAGCACATTTTCACAACATTACATTGTGTCAAAGCGCTTTACATTATCCCTGCCCACATAAGCCCCCAGTGAGCAAGCCAGAGGTGACAGTGGCGAGGAAAAACTCCCTAGACAGAAGAAACTTTGGGAGGAACCAGCCCCAAAGGGGGAGCCCATCCTCCAGGGGGCAGCAGAGGAAGCCCTAACCCTAACCAGACCCAAAGGGGGAGCCCATCCTCCCGGGGCCGGCAGAGGAAGCCCTAACCC
>JAODKN010000039.1:5171130-5183560 GCA_026774425.1 Petrocephalus zakoni | reverse complement strand
ACAGATACATATAATTAAGCATGTTTAGAGATACCACTGGTACCCTGGTAATACAGTAGGAAATATTAAAGAAAATTAAAGAAATTAAGGAAAATATGAGGATTTTCTATTGGAAACCCACCTCTTAATAAGATGTGCTCTACTGTTTACATAGCTGGAGTCAATCGTATAATTTTCTGTCTGTAAAGCAGAAAGAAGAAATATGTTAATTAGTATTCATCTGAATCACATGTGTAATCACAAATAGTAACCAATGATAACATACCAAAGATGAATCCTACTCAGAACAGACCCAAAAAAACCCCCAATTTTTTAAATAACATTTTCCCATTCTGTCTTTTAAAACAACTAAAATGTTTATATTACAAAGAAAGATTTCAGATGAAGTATCTGATTATGTTTTTCTTTGACTGTTTCTGAAAAGATTAATTCAACCACAATATTAATGGCCGTAATTGATGCATCAACACCAGAAATTAACTGCATTTTCCCTATGCTGCTGTACTGAGTGGCCACCCTATTAGGTGTCCCTATGTAGAGCACTAAGCACTCCAGCGGCCGACAGGAACTGCATTCAGTGCCACTTCCGGCGCGGCCGAGCTGTTATTTGTGGCTGTGGCATTCCTGTTCACTTTTACAATTCATCTTCTGGCTTCTCACATTAGCAAGGTGTTTTCAGCAATAACAGTGCTGCTGACTGCGTGCTTTTTCATGTATATTATCATTGTCTATAAACTCTAAGTGCCGAAGAACGTGAAAATCCCAGGTTGCTGGCTGTTTCCAAGATCCAGCAACCCAGGCACCAGTAATGACACCACCACAAATCACTTAACTCACGTGTCTTAGTCTCTGTAATACTTATAAACCTCTCGACCCAATATCTATCTGTCTGTCTGTCCATGTCTATCTATCTGTCCTTTCTCATTAAATATCTTGCCAAAGATGGCTACCTGGGGTTCCACTTGTGGTGCATTGCTGCTGCTCCTCTCCAGTCCCAAATAGATAATGGCGTTATATTCCGAATACGTGGACAGGGACCTCATGTGTTCCCCCACTATATTAACATCATTCAGGGCAGTATTAGTTTCCACGGCAAGCATCCAGTCATTTCAAATCACAAGGGCTTTCAAAATCTCTAAATATTTCCAAATTCTAGGCACTCCATTCCGGTATGTAACTCTCCATCAGCTCGGTGGTTTTAAGTTTCTCTGATCTTCAGCTTCCATTCAACAGGAACCAAAGCACACAATGACAAGCATCTGTGGTTACAGAAGTCAACCCATCACCTTCACGTCTTTCGCTCTGTGTTTTGACATTTTCATAAGACGCGTCGTGCGGTTTCTGTCTGCTATTGACAATGGTGGTTTTGACACAATGTCTTGTAACTCATGTACTGTAGCTCAGTCCATTAGAAGTCTTCGAAACATTTTTCCCACAATTGTGGGTTGGATATCCTGGTAGTTTACTGATATTAGGTATGAGGTGATAGCCTTTTGCTCGCATAAAAAATACTAAACATTTCAATCCTACGAAGAAAACGATGATGAAAGCTTTCTACCACAACATTTTGTCAAATGTTTCTGTTCTTCGTCACAATGGGAATGTGAGTCACTCCAGGCTCCTCTGGCTAGTGATTCTGGCATGAACCGGGCACAAGCATTTACATTATCTCTGCATTACATACATACAATGCATGCTTATAAAAATGGAGCAAAAGGCATGGGTATGCCCTTGGGCAGCATGTTCATTCTCCAGGCACACCGATATGCACACTATGCAATTTAAAATTGTAATAAAGTTGTCACTTCACTTAACCGCATGTCTTTGAATTGCAGCAGGAACCTGGAACGCCCAGATGATGAGAAGAACATGCAAGATCCATGCACACAGAATGGAGGCAGGAGCCAAAGACACAACCAAAGGAGTGAGGCTTCCAACCTACTTATGCATTGTTTTTGCCTTGGCGTGCATAGTAAGTGATAATATGCATTATTCAGACATAACTCTTTTATCATGCTAGAAATCATTGTAAAAGTACATCCTTACATGCCACAAATGAGTAGCAGATATGGTGATTTAAGGGAAACAGCAGACTGTCTGCTGTTTTTTTCCTCACGATGCTCTCTGGCTGTATTCTCCTCTGTCAGTGAGCTATTGCTGCACTGAATTCTTGCTTTCTAGTGGCGTGGGGGGGGGGCAAGACAACTCTGTCATTGTTTGTAACACATCCAAGCTAGAAAACATGGATTTGTCAGGAATATGGTTAGGGACGACTTGCCGCAACACATTATGTTGGAACACAGTTCCACGGAAACACAAAACAGAGTCACTTCTTCTCAACTTTCTCCAGTATGCCGCGATTATTCCGCATTACATTCACAAGTGGGCATTGCTTCTTATTATGATGGAATTTTCTATAACAGCCCACCAAACAATATCTGATCTGTCATTAAAATGTAATGAATACAGGATGCCGATCCCTACACAACTCCTCTATTACATCTGCGCATCCCCCTTACTTCCTCATGCTTCTTCATGCATCACAGTGTTCCACACTGTTATTACCTCGAGGCTTACACTTAGTGCATGAATGCTGCTGACAGCTACCTCTGAGTACATCTGAAACCGGGGCTTGTGTCAGTACTGGCCATTCAGTGCTTTAATTTCAAGACTGAGTATAAAGACTTGTTTATCAAGGTGCCCGGTGTTTGGTTGTAATTTAAGAAGCCTAAGTTTAGTAACTGATGTAAATCAATATCTGTGATTTTTCTGCCATTTGATGGCAGCTGGACATAAAGAGACTGTACTGTACTGTCACACTGATTGCTATAGGGGATACTGTAATCTGGGGGGCGGATAGGGGCTGGGCAGTGGTCTGCAGCCATGCACCACTGCTCGTGCTGATGGACTTCTCTGCTGTACATGACTACATACAGAGGGAAAAGTGACCATTTGAGACAGCTCGCTGCGGGAGCCGATCTCCCTGCCTTACAGAAGGCTGGCTCCGCGGTCCTTATGCAGGTGTATTCTTGGTGTTCGCCATCCAAGAGATTCTTGTATGGATGACTGGTGTATGTGCGCCTGTGCATTTGCTAAACATGCATAGGATTTGGGTTTCTTGACCTTACATAACTGTATTCAGTTTGACAGCAATGCCATATTAAGGTTTGATTAACCTAGTCAATAAAAATGCATGCAACAATGTGTAGAAAAACGCAAAAAAGAAACATATATTAGGTGTGCTTCATTCAGCCGGAGTTTTGTGGTTAGGCAGTGTATCTCCCATTAGAATAACTTTATATGCATATGGCCTACTTTAAAACTTCATAACTGAGTAATGAAGAAACTGGGGGAAGACACTGTGATTATACTGGATCCTCAGGTCATAAATAATGTGCATGATGGGTACTGAAAGCATCCTGTATCCGGTTCCAGAGAAATCCTGAATAATGCAATGAGATGCGGTTTTGCATATCAAAATAGGTTGAAAAAATAAACTTGGTTTTTGCAAAGCATAATTTGGCTTGATTTTCTCTAATCCCCTCGGTGTCTAAACCAAAGAGTGGTTACTTCCTAAAGGCAGGGGCTCAGGACTCATCGCCGGGATGTTTGGGAAATAAATTTGAGTACTTCATCGCAAATCCCACGGCATCCGCTTTGTATTACCTGAAGCAGGCAGAGAACAATTCCCCAAACAGACACTGAGGTCCTGAGTAAACCCGTAAAATTTAATCTATGCCGGCAGATTACCTGCCTGCTGATTCCCCCAGAAATGATAGCTAAGCTAAAGTTAAAAGGCTAAAGATTTTGCCTCAGCAAAAGTTGCTTTCAAATGCACTTTTCAGCAAAAATGCGAGACTAAAACTGTTATTTTGAAATGAATGTTTATGTGTATGATTATTCAACCTAAACAGCACATGCAGGCTACCTATAAACAGATGCTGAATTTTCAAAATCAGAAAATATAACCATCTTCACTAAGTCAATGTAAAAATGAAAAAGAAATGACATACGCACTACAATACAGCACTAGGCATTACATTATTAAGAAAAGATGTCACATATTTACATACAGACTACTCTGAACTTCTAAATTACAAGAATGTGGGTTCTTTTTTATCTTTCCTTGTAACTGTATTTTATAGATTTTCTTACTGCAGATTCAACAACACGATATGTCAAGCTAGCCAGCAGTGGCAACAACATCATTTTGAAAGCAATTCTTCATGTCAAGCAGTTTTTTAGGGTTTTCATGAGGATGCGGTATCTTCTTATAGGTCTTTTCTATGAAGATTTGCACCATGCCATTACTCACTCTGAGGAGAAAGCCATCTTGCATAAGCCAATCTCTCCAGAAGATGGAATGAGTTGGGCTTGTTATTGACTTATTTTACTACGACTTAAGAAAGTGCATGAATCAGCATTTCCGGTTGCATCAGTCCAGCAAATATAAAATGCAGACAGAACATCATCGCCTTTCACTAATCCTGACATGGTGTCGATTTGCTTAAATAAACGGTGTCTTGGCTGGCGAAACGTCATTAGACACTCCAATGCAATTACAGCACCCCTAGCCTACAGCCCATAGGTACATTTAAGAGAAAGTTTCAATCTGTTCCCAGAATTGGACACTTTTATAAATGTTTTTGAGCTTTTCCTAAAATAGGTTATATTAATTATTTAGGAAATCATGAAAGCTATTAAATTAATAAACACAATGATCTACCCAGTGCCAGCCCAACATATCTTACAGCATGTCTAGGTTTATTTTGTGTAGGTCATTTTGTAAAATGCCGGTGATGCTCTCAGATTAATTCTTACTAATTTATATATGTTTACAGGGCTTAGCATAATAGGGAAAAAAGCTATATTTTACTACTGATCCTGATAAACTTGTAAAAGTGACAGAGGAAATTAAGACATGAGTATAAAGAATATACAAATGTATCTATGTACTTTTTGGAAGATACATAATGGAACCAAATAAAAACCAAACCAAAAAATCAAAAAAATATTATACTTGTTTTATCTGTGCAGGTAGTGTGTGTGAAATTTTATATGTAATAAACTTAATAAACGGGAAACCTATGTTTTCAGAAGAAAAAAAAATGAGTCTGTATCAGCTATCTATTTGGTGTATTTTCTCTTTCACCCGAGGCTTCATGCTACCCAGCTAAATGTTTTTATTTCCCCGAGGAGCAGTTTCTCCGATGTGCGTACTGATCACAAGAGCACACGACGCGAAGGCCGGCCGACTTTATATAGCTATTATATAGCTAGATAGCTATTCTCCATGAAGCCCCGACAGACAGCCCACAAAAAAAACAAAAAAAACATTTAATCAGTTGGTGAGACAACCAAAGCCTTACATGCTCTGTCTTTTCTGGTCACAGAATACTACTGATTTCATGAAAATCCTACATAGAATACAGGCAGAGATTTGATACAGCTTTTGATTTGTAGAAGTGTAAATATACTGTATATATATATATTGATATATTTACAATTTTGCAAGGTTGTTGGTGTCAGCCAGGGTGGTTTGAGCATTTCAGAAACTCTTGAACTCCTCGGATTTCCCTGGAATACTCTAAAGAGCGATGGCCACCAATATTCCAGCTGCCAATAAACTACAAGAAGTATCACATATAATGCTTATTAGAAACTGGATTAATTTTACCGTTGTCAACCCCCAGATCGACATCTTCTGCCTCCCATAATACCACTCAAGCATCATTTAAATGCCACGAAGTATTGCTGATCATGTAAGTCCCTTTATGGCCGCAATGTCTCTATCTTCTGATGTCTACCTCCATCAGGATAATGCAACACAAAGCACCAGTCATCTCAAACTGCTTGCATGAACATGACAATGAGGTCAGTGTACTTTGGTGGCTTCAGTTATTCCTTTGGGATGTGGTGGAACCAAGATTATTATTGTAAAGACTGAAAGTAAAACAATAAAAGCATTTTCTTGATCAAAATTTAACTAAAAGCATACGGGAGAGGCGAAATCTAAACTGAAACTAAAACATTAAACTATCAAACTAATTAAAATAAAACTAAAAACAGAAGCAACACAGATCTAATAGATTTTCTGCTTAGGCCCCTAATGAGTAAAAATTGTGGATTTTTTCACATCTATTTTTTTTTGTGTAAAAGCCTGCATACAAGCTGTCAGCCTATATTAGCCTACGAAAAGTCCCTCCTCTAAATAATGAAAGGATTTCAGAAACTGCTAATCTTCTGGAATTTTCCTGAAATTACACATACAATGACAAGCATTTTAAAAAACGGAGAAAATGACATGGGCCCTTTTAGAAGAGATTAGATTAAACCTGGTCGAATGGGTCACAAATGTGAAAGCACAGTGTGGAACCATCTCAAGTATGACGCAAGCTCTGATAAGTGGGTTGTGGATATCAGTCGGGTTTGTGATGCACATCTTAAGGGAAATCACTTAATTAATTTAAAGACACCACTAAGTTGCCACCACAAACATGTTTATAAAGAGGCTAATAACTTGGACACCATGCAAAGAAAATGCATGTATACGGTTCCAGTAAACAACACCTCTTATTATACTTCGGTCGGAGGGTTCATACTGTGATAAGCTTTAGAAAACAAAGCCCAGACAGGGTAATGAAGAATTGTCCGATTAAATCTTATTATGTGGCTTAGCTACATTAACAAATATTTTTTTTTTCATTTGACTTTAGTTTATAGTAACAGCATACAAGTTACACCTGACCGCACACAAATAATGGAACAGTTGGATAACTGATGCTTGTTTTTCAATCTGTAATGCCAAAGCAGAAAAAAAATACATAAAAGTCAGCCCATCTCTATCACATGGCAAGCCTATTAACAGGAATTACAGTACAGATAATAGCTGCAGTAATGTTAACTGACAGGTTAGCCAACCTGCGTCTCGCAGAGACATTAATTCCGACTATCTACAGGTAAGCCCAAAGTCCACATTATAAGCCTATTAAGGACATTTCACTGTTGCTCATGAAACAAATACGGAAGAGGAGTACTTGCCGAATGACCTCAGAGTGGTTAGGTTGTAGTTATCGTCTACCATAACCATCTGTCTAGCATGAATAATTGCAAACAAAAATATATTTCTGTGTCAATTACAAGGATTTTAAAAGGTCTACTGTAATTATTGAAAGAGACATTAAAGTGTGATTCTAAAAAATAACCCCAAAGAATGATTTCTACATCGCAGGTAAGATGCGGTTACACAACTGGTAGCGCGGTTTACTGGAACTCGGCAATACGCACAAAGAAAAATAACTGAACATTATAGCACATATACAGTCACATAACAGCACATTATATACAGTATGTATTTTCAGTATTGAAATTCCTTTGTTTCTTCAAAAGAAATCAGTGCTTTAAGTGGGCCAGTACTAATCGGGACACGGTACTAGCACTTTGTTGTTTTTTTCTTCAGAGTACTGGCACTGGTCACAGTCAGTATCTGCTGGTACCGAATGACAAGGGGAGTACCGGCCCCTGGTACTGAATGACAGTTGGGGCACCGGCCCCTGGTACTGAATGACAAGGGGAGTACCAGCACCTGGTACCGAATGACAAGGGGAGTACCGACCCCTGGTACTGAATGACAGTTGGGGTACCGGCCTCTGGTACTGAATGACAAGGGGAAACCGGCCCCTGGTACCGAATGACAGGGGGGTTGCCGGCTCCTGGTACCAAATGTCAAGGGGAGTACCAGTTCCTGGTACCGAATGACGAGGGGGTTACCGACACCTGATACTGAATGACGATGGGGGTACCGGCGTCTGGTACTGAATGACAGTTGGGGTACCGGCCCCTGATACTGAATGACAAGGGGGGTACCGAATGATGAGGGTGTACCGGCCCCTGGTTCACATAAGAAGGGGAGTACCAGCCCCTGGTTCGCATAACAAGGGGAGTACCGGCCCCTGGTTCTGCATAAGAAGGCGAGTACCGACCCCTGGTTCAAATAAGAAGGGGAGTACCGGCCCCTGGTTCCGCATAAGAAGGGGAGTACCGGCCCCTGGTTCGCATAAGGGACTACCAGCACCTTTTTACCCCATTTCAAGCAATGAACCAAATGAACCAAATAACAATGTTTTTTCACCTATCCCCTCCATCAGCATCCCTGTGCGAGACTGTATTGATTTTAGCTGTGGATTCTGGGATTCTGTGCAAAGTCACAACAAAAGCTCTCACATTGTTCACAACCAGGAAAGAATACTACAGATTGCCGTTAAACATTTTCAGACATGCATCAACGCAATCACGGAACCAATAATGCATCACAAGTTTAAAATGAATGTCAGTGCATTAACTTTGACAGCCCTAGTTAAAATTACAGCCCTCTGACAACAAATCCTAACTGTATTGTGCCTGAAGGAGCTCTCTGGCAAATACAGTCACTCGAACATGTTTACTGAATTAGGGATGTCAAGTAGGTTGTGCGAGTTGCTGGATCTGTTACATGCTTATATGGTTCTGTAAAATCCTTGACCCAAAGTTCAAAATGTCAGCCGGTGTACGAACAGAAGGACACTGCCACATGGTTATGCTCTAAGACTGACAATGTTAATTAAAACTGTGCCATTAACCAATACACTTTGTGCGCTGTTTTGTGTGTGTTTCTCTTTAAGAACTAAAACTAAATTATGAAGCTCAATAAAAATACAAACGAAATAGAAATTGTGAAAACAAAACAAAACTGAAAGACGTACTAAAATAAAGAAAAATTTTAAAAATGTACTAAAATTACTTTGGGCAAAACAAGAGATTGCGACTGCACCCCTGGTAAAAATGTCCTTTGGATGATTTCAACATGGCCAGGATCTCTAAGCACTATGTTGAGTCCATTTTAACAAAGAATTTGACTATTGTGAAGACAAAAGACTGGTCCCATCCAGTATTATAAGGGTGTACAGTACCTAATTACATACCAGTGAGAGTATATACAATTCTCAAATTGTTATACAGAAACATATTTTACATTGGTTGTTATTATTTATATTTTTCATTGCATACATTATTATTATTATTATTTTATTACTATTATTGTTATTATTATTAAAACACGGAATGCCTATAAACCATTTTTGACCCATTTAGCTGTACAGAATAATTGAGAGTCTCCGATATGCAGCCTTGATCCATTTAGAGAAGTCGCCTTAATCCGGTCTAAAGGGAAGTCTTCAGGATTATTTCTAGTCCTCCAAATTAAACCAAAGAGTCAGCTTTCTCTTTTTGCTCATACAAGTAAGAGCTTAACATGGCCTACATGAGGGGATTCCAGTTTTTTTTTTCTTCATGTACCAGTTCTGAAGTTTTAAATGACACCACAGACCAGAGAGTTAAGGAGTGTGGTGGCATCATCTGTACAAAATAAGAATGTACACTTGCAAATCCCCAAAAAAAGTTTCTTTCTAAAACCTTTGTATCGCTTATACTTTGTCGTGATACCTGGCCTACAATGACCGTTAGAAAGAGGTTATCAGTTAGCCTGTCATATGTCAGCCGTGGTTCCTCCTTAGATGGTTTTCTGTGCCTTGCTCTCCATAACCTTCTTCCATGTCCACATGCTCCCAGTCACTAGTTGTCAGGACATGATTCCCGCCTTTTGGTTAGTGTGCAAGTCGCATAGCTTAAAATGACTGGCTACATGAATAAAACATTCCGTAATCATCTACTGTAAAAACAGAAAAAAACAGAGCTTCTTAACTTAACATTGTCTGGAGTCTTTTTTTTTTCTTAAATGCAAAATGCATACTGTTACAAGACGCTCAGGCTTCTATAAACATATAGAAAAGGTAGTCTTAGCTAAACTAACACCGAGGAAGACATTCAGACTATAAATGATAAGTAGTAAAACATAATGCACAGGTCATCACACACAGAAACAATAATAAATTCACACCGCGCTCTGACTCAGAACAGAAAATTCTGTTTATGAGCCAGCAATCAGTAGCGATTTTTTTTGCCACTGGCAGGCATGGTCTATGTGAGTGAGTAAGTATGAATGAGTCACAGCTGACTGCTCATGTGTGCTTACTATTAATGTTCCTGTCATCTCGTTTTTGGTTAATGATCCCTCTGCACTTGTTTGGTCGGAACACCAGAACAGGCTCGCAGTGCCTCACTCTCAGAGTCCCTGCAGACACGCGACATTCACGTCATTACAGCAGCAGAACAGACAGTCGTCGCCACATATTTCCCCTCACACTGGCACGGTCCTTGCTCCAGTTAAGACTGGATTAGAAATTGCAGACATTTTGAAGAGAAGACAGGGGCAGAATCATCTGCCAGCCTTGCCACGAGAATTGTGCAGTAAACCATTGTCTGTAGCTATTTATCTGCTCAATTTGTTATACTACAAGACATCACCTTACACATACAACCTTGTACCAACTGAAGATATAAATCCTGACATGAGACGCTATAAACATTTTAAAATAATAATAAGAAAACACAAGTAACAGGAAGTAGGAAATCAGTATTCCAAGCTGGGCATGTCCCTCTTGTGCTGCACAGAAAAGTGTCAACCCACAGCTGGTATTTTGACAGTTATGGCTAGTTCCTGCACCATTACCATCCTCTTCCGCCCATTTTTATGGCCAGTTATTCTCATTTTACAGAGCTGACTTATTTCAAGAATATTCAAGTACCAGCAGCAGTATAGCGATAAATGAGACGACATGAAGTTAGTTATTTTTAAGATGGCTAGAGAAATGGAAAGATATGGTTACAGTACCAATGGCGAATGCCTATATAGCATAATGCCAGCATTTGTTATTGTGAGATTCTCCAAGTATATGTGTCGTTTTAACAGGCAGAGGCCAGCATGAAGGAGGGGAGATGAGAGAGAGATAAAGTGTGGGCAGGGGTCATGGGCAGGAAGCAGGGGCAGAAGCAGGGGTCAGACCAGACTTCAGAAAACGATAATCATCTCGCTACCCAAAGCCTTCATCTAGACAAATTTTCTAATACAGAGAGCAAATCTTCTTCAAGACATTCCCTGAAGAAGGCATGTCCTCATGTCCTTTCATTTATCTGTATAATAACATGAACGATAAAAGATACGTTGTTAAATTGTTGTTAAATTGTTTATAATTGCACATGCAATATGACACATTTCAGCTTAAGATCCTTGCTAGCCTTGCATTTGGGGAAAACGAAATCCTGCTGCTTCCACACGTGCTCATATAATGATGGCAACTCAAATCATTTGACTTTGCTAGCATTTCAGGGGGTGGTGCTTCCGAATTAAATCATTTTTCGGCCTTTCAAAAGACAAGCTTCCCATGTAAATATTTTGTCCCAGACTACTTAGCTTTTGAAGCATGCAGAAACAAGCCCAGTTTAAAGGCACATCCATAAAAATATATATTCCAAAAAACTCAGCAAGAAACCCAAAGTCAATATGAAGTACTTAGGAAGTTTTGATTTCTGTTGAGAGGAATGACTAAACCTGTGAACATGCCATTAAAGACTCAGCTTTGAGCGTCCGTTTCACCAAGCACCTTTCATAAAATGCCTTCCTGAAGTTCTGATGGCAGGCAGAAACCAACAAACCTTTCTTAGGAGCAGCAACTGGTTGCTATGACTTTGTTAGGAAATATAGGGCAATCTTTTTCAATCCTATTAATTGTTCTTTGATGTCAGCAAAATCTGTGCTAATGAGAGCTGAGATAAAAGTAAAAAAGTAAAAAAAGAGACATTTAATGAAGCTACTTCCACTCTCCTGTGGTATGATTTCCCAAGACCATAAAATCTTTATTGTGTCCTGGCAGCCTATATAGTCTAAAAAAGCTTTAGTACAACAATATGACTGCCCGGGAAACAAACCAAAGTAAATTCAATATGGCCAAAAGAAAAAAAAAAGTCACTGTATGAATTTAAATCAGAAAGTACTTAAAAGTCAATGACTGGATCATTATTACTGCTCAGCAATGTTACGCAGCAATAAAGTGAAGTCAGCTGAGCACCTGAATTGATGGCCAAGTTATGCCATCAATGGATTTTTTCTTCCCTAATGGCATGGGAATAGTCCAGGATGAGAATGCCAACATTCATTGGCCTTGAATTATGAAAGAGTGGTTCAGGAAGCACGAGGAATCATTTTACACATGATTTGGCCGCCACAAGGTCTTGACCTTAACCCCAATGTTGAAAAAGATTTTATGAAGTGGTTCAACTCACCTAGCATCAATGCAAATCTGGATGTAAAAATCGTTGAAATCTTGCATAAGCACTTGGAAACAATGCCATGTGCAACATAATCAAAGCTAAAGGGGGTCTAATGAAACATTAAAATCACATAGACTTTTTACAGGCAGTGTATTTCCACAAGAGCAAAAATTTAGAATCACTGATTTGACTAAACAGCTTTCAGTTGTTAAAGAGGTACCTAAAG
>JAODKN010000039.1:5154113-5165155 GCA_026774425.1 Petrocephalus zakoni | reverse complement strand
CCTGGTACTGAATAACAAGGGGAGTACCGGCACCTGGTACTGAATAACAAGGGGAGTACCAGTCCCTGGTACTGAATTACAAGGGGAGTACCAGCTCCTGGTACTGAATAACAAGGGGAGAACCAGTCCCTGGTACTGAATAACAAGGGGAGTACCGGCACCTGGTGCCCCTTGAGGAGGTAGAATAGGATGACAAACTGTACTTTTAGACCCACGAAGAGATGGCAGGTTGCACAAACTACAACAGCACTTCTAAACAGTGCACCGGCCTTAAGAGAGCTACTCAGAAGATATTCATTTAGTTTTGGTCTCAAAAGTACTTGTTTTGTGTCTGTCAGAGGAGTTTATCAAGCCTGAAATTCTCAACCCCCAACCCCAACCAATAATTGCTAAATGAATTTTTCACCAAAATCTCTGGCGGCTCACACTCCAGGAATTAAATCAAGTATGTTTGAAGTGGGATAAAAATTAACTGTAGTCCTTGAATCAGACTCCCTTGTGTCTTAGGAACGTTTTTTGCTTCTTCTTTTTAATCCAGAGGCAGTACTTTAGTGATACTCTTTCTATTCAGCCTGATTCATCTGTTATATTGTTTTAATCTATTATTAAAGAAGCCTCAGTTATATTGCAAATTATTATTATTGTTGATGATGTTGTTATTGTTGTTGTATCAATACATTGAGTGCATTAAATTTAACCTTGCTTTTGTCATTTGTATTACTGGGAATTCAAAGTCACAACACATCTAAATGGTGGTGGACGGGAATCAAAGCCTGATATAGCACAGCAGGATTTGAATTTAATTCTTTCATGCACTTATGATGGTTTATCTGGATATTTGCAATTTTTATGCTGTCTCTAGAAAATATAATCTCTTTACTAGGATGGGGAGTATATTACATATCGTCACATGGACAGTCACGGATTATATGGCAATTTGCCTGGTAAGTGGATATTTCTTTCATTTTTGTACAATTGGCATTGAAATCATAATGTGACTCAGAAATTTTTAGATTAAATTAAAAACAAATCTCTGAAACATATTAAAATAATATTAATATGTTTCAGAAATCACACAGAAAGTATTTATATATATATATTGTATAAACACTTTAAAGTGTAAGACTTTAATAATTTAGTTTAAACAAGATTATAGAATAGCCCAGGCAGCAAAAAGCTGGTGTGCCGCTCAGACACGACGGCAGGCCGTGGCAGGGCACACACACGACACACAAGCGAGCACCAGGGCTGGAACACTACATAAAGGTCACAGTACGGCACAAACCCCCATTTTGGATTCACAATTTGGTGCAATTTCAGTACAGGAGGGAAAACAGAATTTGCTCTGAAATGATTTATTACTAAAACCACACAAATACATACGATGTGGAACAACTGTTAACCGAAGGCAATGTGTCCGATGCAACCGAAGAGCACGCGCCGTATATGTGTACTGTTACAGGCCGAGCAAACACACACCCACCAACTATGGGCTATTTAGAGACACCACCCAGCCTAAATGCATGTCTCAGAGCTGCGGATGGAGACCCCTGCAACACTAGGAGAACATGCGAGCTGCGCATAAACAAAGGGATTTGAACCCACAACCCTTGGAAGTGTGAGACAAGAGTGCAACCCACCACTCATACCTGCCTTTAAAAGATTCCTGCTACTACACAAGACATACGAGGTGTAAGAATTTGCCGTAACCAGAAGCTGTTTGCGTCCTTGTTCTTCATTCCTCCTTTTTCATTAACAGAGACAAATAAAAGCTCCCTAATCTTTCTTCAAAGGTCCCTTTATTGGCTCCCTAAGCCCAAATACCAGCAGCAGTTTTACAATACACTGTAATTGCAATGTCTCAGTGCCCACAGCTCATCTCTCTAGTCACCTAGAGGACTGGAATGTGGCTTGTGGACTGGGGGCAATGGACAGACCAGCAGTATAGGGACCAGCTCGGTGCCCTCATCGCCCACACTGCTCACCGGATGCTGCTCCAAAGGACGCTGCCTAAACCAGCCATCTGCAATAATCACACTACATCAGGGTAGCCCTTAGGTGTACTTCGGCGATGGCTGAAAGCGAGAGGAGGGCACCCATCGATCGATAAGTCATTCATGGTTCGTTTTCTCCGGCACAGTCACTGATTTCATGAGCTGTAATATGGTCTCACCACTAACATGCCCATCCCCCCCAGTCTCTGTAACTGCTTTTCCTAATCAGGGTCACGGGGGTCCAGAGCCTATCCCACAGGAGTTCATGCATGTCTATCCCAGAGGCTACAGGCAGGGAACATCTCAGCATGCCAACCCATCGCAGGGCACACTCACACACATTCAAGCCTGTGGGCAATTTGCTATCTAGCAGTTTTTGGACTGCAAGGGGAAACTATAGAAAAGGGGTCTCCAACTCCGGTCCTGGAGAGCTACTGCCCAATAGGTTTTCTCTCCTACCTGCCTTCTGGTGAGCCACACCTGTTCTCAGGTAAATACCAGGAACAGGTGTGACTCATCAGAAGCCAAGTGGAATAGAAAACCTACTGGATAGTAGCTCTCCAGGACCGGAGTTGGAGACCCCTGCTATGGAACCATGAGGAAACTCCACCAGAACACAGGGAGAACATGCACACTCCACACACAGGGAGTTATGGCAGTAACTTAAACCCTGGTCCCAGAGGTGTGAGGTGATGTGCTGCCTACTCCTCATGGACTTGGTAGGGAAGCACAAGAAGTTGATACTGAATGCATACACACTACATATAATTATAATCCAGGTTAAGATAAGCAGGAAGAAACTCCAGGTGTATCTGGGAATAAACAAACAAACAAATAAAGAGATGCTACCACCCAAAAAACCTCAGGCATACTGCACTTGCCTTCCTATGGGGGTAATTAAGCATGCATCACCCTTAATACATGTTCCTTCAGTCACACTCGGAACAGCTTTCTGGCTAGATTAGGGACACCTGGAAGAGGTACAAGCCTCCAATATTTTCTTGACTGCATGACAAATAAAAGAACATTCAGGCCAGGCAAAACAAAATAAATCAATCTTGTCAACCCTCCAAAATTTGCCTGGCACAAGTGCTATAAACTGTAACCGCTTCATCAACCCTAATTAAGGGGGAATCGGAACTTGGTTTCAGTCTCAAGAAGCAGCAAAGTAAGATTCATTTGAAGATGAAGAAGAAACATCCTTTACATGGGTAGCACCCTTAAAAACATACCACCCACCAATCCAAAACCTTATTTACCTTTCATAAACACTATATGGCCAAAATTATGTGGACACTGGCTTTTCCAAAATCTCATTAGGAAACCAAGGGCATTCATATGAAGTTAGGCAGTCCTTTGTCGCTTTAATAGCCTCTACTTGTCGGGCAAAGCTTTCCATTAGATGTTGGAACATTGCCGGATCTGCAGGCAGAACAGCTCTAGCAGGGCAGAATCGCAGTGAACTAACTTGTTAGAAAGAGTCCTATGATGTGCCAAGTGGAAAGTCACTAACCTCCCCTGTACAACAACTGCCCATTCTGCTGATAATGTTTGTTGAAGGGGGTGTGTGACTGTGTGCTTAATTATACACCTGTGTCAGCAGTGGATGTGAACTGAATAGACACTCCCTATGATTAATTGGGGTGTCTGGATGCTTTTGGCCATAGAGTGCATGTTTGTTGCTTCTCCTTAAACTGTAGTGATGAATGATACCCTGAAGAAGGCCACCCCCCAGCACTGGACCCCTGTGGCAGCAGAGCGAGCCTCACCTCGGGCAGCGGGATGCCGTTGATGATGAGGTCCGGCTGCTGTGGGCCCTGTCCGCTGAAGGCGCTGTGATAGCCCTCCTTGGCAGCGGCATTGCGCACGTTCTGGTTCTCCACGTTGAGGAAGGTGCTCTCCGAGCGCCCGCGGCCCAGCGGCAGGCTCTGCTGGTGGTAGTCGAAGTAGCTGAGCGAGGAGGTGAGTGACGAGCAACTCACCACGTTCATTTTGTCCGTCTCCTCGACGTCACGGGGCACCAGTCGAATGTCATTCTTGCTAAGTTTCTTCTTCTTGTTAGACTTCTTTTGGCTTCCATAAGAGTACTCTGCCACCCTGCGCAGGTAGAAGAAACTGAACAGACTCAATAAAGCAGTGCACTGGTATGCGCGCAGTCGAGGCTCGCCATGCTCCAAGGCCCTAGCTCACGAGCAGCAATACAGAGGAACCATGGACATGTGACCTACAGACACAAAGTGAAATGCTCGGGGAATTGCATTTGCCTTTGCCCATGCTGCAATCGCCATCACCAGCGGAAAGCATTCGCAATGCAAACGTTCCACACCACAAAAACACACACAGCTACAAAAGGACAAAGGGAGTACATGCGCAGAGTATGCAGGCAGATTCAAAATACAACCCACACTATTTCCCCCTTCCTTTCTCACTTTCACTGCTGCAAGTCCATTAGCATTAAATAAACGAAGGTAAAGCAAAAATTCAAATTCAGTTGGCCAGCATGTGTGCCTATTTCAGAACAATGCATCTAGATACTCTCTGCCACAAATTAAAATCACTTTCATTCTTAATGGTAGGGTGCATCTGCTGAGGAGTTTCAAGGCTAAGCCATATTCAAATATGACTGGGCACACTGCACTCAGCAGTGAACCTGATCTGAGTTTAGTTACAGGGCAACATCCTATACAGCACAACATTATTTTGTTCCCTTCTTGTTCTGTTAAAAATTCATTAAGAACCCACCCTCTGTTAAGAGGTCCTGGCCTTGCAGAAGATGCTTTTCAGTGTTCCTGTCTTTTGATGTACAATGTAACTGCAGTGCCCAACAAAGCAGTCCCAACTTGTTTTTATGTCTATGTTTTTGAAATATAGATGAGAGTGTCTTATTCTGGTGTCTACCTTTCTGTCTCCTGTTGTAACTAAGCTGATAGCAGAAGAGGAAGTCCTTAATTAGGATGAATCAACAGATGGGGCCATTAGGCAGTGGTGGCATAATGCTCTGGGAATCACACCTGTGACTGCAACCTTGCAGTTTTGAATCTCTGGGGTACTGGGAGAAAGGTACTTCTCCCTGGGTGCTGAATAATAGCTGCCCACTGCCATGTCACATATGGGTTAAATGCAGAGGACACTTTGCACTGTGTGCTGTATCATGTCAACATTGACAATCACTTTTATTTCAAGTATTTTAGTTCAAAGGGGAAAAAGTAACCAACCTAACAATACTGTGCATCACCACTCCCACCCCCCCACACACATCCAAAACTTGACAGTGATACAAGCTGCAAGTGGTACACAGGCAAAGCTTCTCAGTGGCAGATTCAAGGTTGGGATGTGACAGGTAAGTAATGGCTAGCTCACAAGGTCTATCGTGTTGTGCCCCAAGGCAGCTTAAGGCAACTAGGAACTGGGATGGGTTAGTACTAAAATGGGAACAAACATGATCCACTGCACAGGGGGTGCCGAGCAAGACCAGATCAGGGGGCCTCCTTATACTCCTAAGGTATGATTTCTCCTTCATATGTTACAATCCACTTTTCCAGTGCTGACAAGGATAGCTGTATATCATCTTTATAATTTATACACTCCCTTTATTAGAATATTAAAATGTTTGTATTTGGATTGTGCTTTTTCTGTATTAACTTCTACACTATTAGGTTATACTATTAAGACAAATGGCCCTGCATATGAAATCAAGGGACAATCTATGCAGAAAATGTTGCAGGCCAGTGTGGTAAGGTGAAGAGGTGCATCCTAGAGTGAATTTAACGACTCCATTATTGCACTAAGGTCATAAAACAGAAAAGGTGGTAATGGACAGATCTGTCTAGAGTCACAGTAAAGGTCGAAGCAGCATCCAATAATAACACAAGGCACAAAAAAGCAGCAAATTGATACTCATACGTCTATGTCCGTGTAGAAGTTGCCATTGATTAAACACATAAATATAAATGTTCCATTTGGAAATACAGTTTATATTTTCAAATGAAAGTCAGATCAGAATGTTTGTGCAAAACTGGGGTATAGTATAAGGTTTAACATGTTATGCTTTCTTGGATTGGATGAAAAAGGCAAAAAAAATAAAAAAGAAAACTAATAATAAAACACACTTCCTGTCCATTAACAAAGTCTGCTGCCCTCAGACTCCAGACACAGGCAACATTTTCCCAAACAGTGAACCACCTTCCCATTTGAATCACTACCAATTCATTATATGCTTAATATATCAAAAAAACTTTTAATGTCCTAAAATATTACATCTTATGATTTACACAGTATCCCATGTATCTATGATAACAGTTTTCACATTCCAAACAATTGGATGGACACACAAGTAGCCTTGTAAATAAGCAAGGACGGTTATTGTCCGTCTTCTCGAAGTCAGTAGTAGTAGTAGTGGAGTAGGTCGTATTATCACGCTGCTACTCAAACACTTAAAAACCAGCAAAGCAGTAAGCAAGAGACAAAGTTCAAGCAAAAGCTGTAAGTTTGCAAAACTTTATGACATTTCTTAAATCGTCACTTTGGAGTGCATAGTACCACTACCACAATAATATTAATAATAATAATATTTTTTGTTTTGTGTTTTTGTAAAGTGTTCTTGAGAGTATGAAAGGCGCTATATAAATAAAACTTATTATTGTTGTTGTTGTATTGTATCTATATGGTTCCTAATTATAAACATGCTGGAACACAGGGGGGGTCTTTTTACCTGCAGTTGTAGGTCCGGGTCTCCTTGTTGTCCCGTTTGCATTTCACCGCCACGAAGATCATGGTGACGAAGAGGATGGCGGCGATGGAGCCCAGGGCGATGATGAAGACCAGCGAGAGGCTGGCGTAGCCCACGGCCCGCTGCCGGTCGCTGTCCGGTGCCAGGTAGACCACGATGAAGGCAGAGGCCGACAGCGCCGTCTTGCCGTGGTCGTGCGCCGCCACCGTTAGCTCGTAGCTACCGCGTGCGCCGTCGCCGAAGGGGCGTGTCGTGCGGATCTCACCGCTCACCGGGTCGATCTGGAAGAAGGCCCGGTCCCCCTCCGAGATGGAGTAGGTCAAACGGCCATTCTCGCCCTCGTCGTAGTCGTCAGCCTGCACCTGCGTGACCAGGTAGCCGATGCCGGCGCCACGGGGGATGGACACCTCGGCCGAGCCGTTCACCAGCGGCGGCGCGGTCAGCACCGGGCTGTTGTCATTGACGTCCAGGATGACGATGCGCACCGTGGCGTTGCTGCTGAGCGGCGGCTCGCCGGCGTCCTTGGCCATCACTCGGAACTCGAAGGTGCGCGTATGCTCGTGGTTGAAGGAGCGCAGCGCGTAGATGTCGCCCGAGGTGGGGTTGATGGAGACGTAGGTGAAGACGGGCATGTCGCGCACCTGCGACGGGGCGATGTGGTACGAGACGCTGCCGTTCGGGCCTAGGTCCGGGTCGCTGGCCGACACCGACAGCAGGTAGGCGCCTGGCGTGTTGTTCTCCAGGATCATCTCCTGGTAGTGTGGCTTGCTGAAGTGCGGCTGGTTGTCGTTCTCGTCCATCACCCGCACCGTCAGCGACTTGGCGGCCCTCAGTGGTGGCACGCCGCCGTCTGCCGCCTGGATGGTCAGGTTGTAGGCGTCGCGCTGCTCGCGGTCCAGCCGGCCATCCACCAACACGGTGGAGAAGCTCTCGTAATCGCGCAGGCGGAAGGGCACACCACCCTGCAGGCGCAGCTGGACACGGCCATTGGGCCCAGAGTCACGGTCGGAGACGCGCAGCAGCGCGATGACGTAGCCAGGCTGTGCGGCCTCGCTCACCTCCACCGTCTCGCTGTTAGCCGACAGCATGCGGATGACGGGCGCGTTGTCGTTCGCATCCAGCACGCTCACCAGCACCTTGCAGTGCGCCGGGATTGAGTTTGGACCCAGGTCCTTAGCCTGCACATCGATCTCGTACGAGCTCACTGACTCGTAGTCCAGTAGGCCGCTGACTGTGATGACGCCGGTGAAGGGGTCAATTTTGAAGAGCTCCCGCGTTTTGTCCGACACGTAGCTGTTGAATGAGTAGAGCACCTCGCCATTGGTGCCCTCGTCCGGGTCGGTGGCGTTCAGGTCAATGACGACGGTGTTGTTGGGCGAGTTCTCCATCACTTTGGCCGAATACACCGACTGGTCAAAAATTGGGTTGTTGTCATTGGAATCAATCACCTTAATGTTCAGCGTGACCGTGTCGAATTTTGGGGGGTCCCCTCCATCCAGGGCGGTGATGACGTAGGTGTAGTGGGACTGTGTTTCCCTGTCCAGGTTCTTCTCCAGCACTAGTTCAGCAAACCGAGACCCATCGCCCCTCGTCTTGATGTCCAGCCCGAACATGTCCCTGGGGCTGATCTCATAGCTCTGCACACCGAAGCTGCCCGCGTCCGGGTCGCTCGCCCCCTCCAGGGGGATCCTGGTGCCCGGAGAGGCGGTCTCCGAGATGTTCAGCTCGATGTGATCTCTGGAGAAGACGGGCGCGTTGTCGTTTAAGTCCTTAATTTCCACTTTAATGACGCATATCTCCATGGAGCTGGACATGACCTCCAGCGAGATGAAGCATTTCGGGACCTGTCGGCAGAATATGTCTCGATCGATCTTCTGCTTGTTAATGAGGAGCCCGGCGGTGTTGATGTCGAGCAGCTGCGGCGCGGTGTTGGAGATGACCCGCAAAGCCGGCTGCCGGGCATCCACCAGAAAGCCCGCATCTTTCGCGTCCTTCGCCACGTTCGCGATCACCGTCCCCGCTTTCTGCTCTTCGTCCACCGAATATTTCAAATTGATTACCGAATCCGACAAAGTACAGCACAGAAAAAGTGTTAGAAGTTGTACAAAATCCATTTCCTCGGCCGTTGTACTTGTTGATTTTTTTGCCTACCTTTTATGCCCTATAACAGAAATATCAGCATATCGGTGCTTCTCACAATCACCGCGCAGATTCCCCAGTCATCCCTGTTAATATAAAGTTATCCGGCGAATATAATGCCACATATTGCCTCCAGAGTGCCTACCCTGCCCCGCAAATCAGTTTATCAAATTATAAATGTTCGATGCACTAATATGATACAATTACTGTACGCGAGATTTGCTTTTATCTAGTTAAGTTCTGCATCGTTTTCGGGAGTGCGGCGTTTATAGCAATTTAAAGCGTTGATGGGCTGACGGAATTCAGACAGCAATTTCCACAATTTGCACAAGGCAGTTCTTGCCATCGATAACGCTTTTTTAATTAAAGTATAAATTTACGCGTTTGAGCGCCTAGGACAGTAAAGAAAAACCCAATATAAACGTTGAAGTACCAGCCCGATTCGTTGTATAATTATACCACCTCAAAACAAGGGCATGTCAAATTAATTATCTTGTATTAAGTATTATTTTTTTCTGCAGTTGATTCTTCTATTAGAAATCACTTTAAGTCCTGTATAATGTCAAATACAGACAATTGTTAAAGATAATCCATATCGAAAAAAGTCTGCGATTTAATACATCAATTTACCAGCATTGAATGTAAAACGAAGCAAGACGCTGTCATTGCGAGAGCGCATTTTAAAGCTCACAGTGCAGTCCAAGATTATCCAGTAGCCTACTTTCCTTAATACAGAGTGGATCCCTCTGAATCTTCAGAGCTTTGCAAAATTCTTCCTGATAATTCAACGCTTCTGACGAACTGCATCATAAAAAAAATTAAAGGAGCATTTCTTCATGCGTTCCAGGGCAGTTTGTACAAAATCCAATCCAAGCGGGTTGCCAGATATAATGCACGCATTATTTACTTGTAAACCTCTAACAGATGCCGTGTATATATAAAAAAGACAAAAATCAAATGGACTCGTTTAAAAATCCAGTGTTTGGATGAGGCGCAGAAGAAGCCGTCGCCTTGACTCCAGCGCGTACGCAGAGCTCGCACCTTCTGAGCAAAGCGCATCAGAACAGCCAGCCTTCGCTCAGAGGCTGCTCCACAGTCTCAAGACCGCAACCACCTTAGCCAATCGGAGGCCACACCCGAGGGACAGACCGCCGAGTGGGCGGAGCAACCTGCTGCTGCAGACCTAACTTGGGCTTCAAACTTCTGCTGTCACCGAGGCGTCTGAAACTCTTAGTGTGGTTGTTAGTATTTTAACGCTTATTATGTGCGGATTGTACTTCAATGTTAACTGTCAATTCCACTTGTCCGGAAAAGTGAACTGTTTTATATAAATTAATTAGATTTATTTGTATGTCGAATTAGAGTATCTACGTTATACGTGTGCGTAGAAATGTGTGGCTTTGGTCACATTGTTAATGAATATTTATTATTTAAAATTGTGTCAGACATATGAGTATTACGAGTGACACACTCATCTAATACATTGTTATGTTGTCATGATTAGTGAAGTAAATCAAGCATGTCTGAAACTGAATTGATGAAAAACCTATATACTCAGGATGAAAACTAGAGGTAACATTCTGTCTTGTATTGGATTTAGTGTAGCAGTTCTGGAGCATAATCCGTGACCATATTTAATGAAATTCAAGGTTTTGGACTTAATGACTTGTTTCAGAGGAAATCTCCAATTCATGACAAATTGAGATAAAAAAGCACAAAAACATTCAGATCTAAGACTTGCATTCTTGAAATGTCAAGTAGTATTATACCTGTCTGCGACAGGGAAAATATAATACCGGGAAAAAGTAAGGAAGCACGTCAGAATTTTTAGTTTTCTTGCTTTCTGTGTGTGCGTGTGTGTGTGTCTGTGAGAGAGTATATATATGTGTGTGCGTGTGTGTAATATATATATATATATATATATATATGTGTGTGTGTGTGTCTGTGAGAGAGTATATATATGTGTGTGAGTGTGTGTAATATATATATATATATATATATATATATGTGTGTGTGTGTGTGTGTGTGTCTGTGAGAGAGTATATATGTGTGTGTGTAATATATATATATATATGTATGTGTGTGTGTAATATATATATATGTGTGTGTGTGTCTGTGAGAGAGTATATATGTGTGTGTGTGTGTGTAATATATATATATATATATATATATATGTGTGT
>JAODKN010000039.1:5141686-5154013 GCA_026774425.1 Petrocephalus zakoni | reverse complement strand
ATATGTATGTGTGTGTGTCTGTGAGAGAGTATATATATGTGTGTGTGTGTTATATATATATGTGTGTGTGTGTCTGTGAGAGATTATATATGTGTGTGTGTGTTTGTGTTTTTGAAATATATATATATATATATATATTTATGTGTGTGTGTAATATATATATATATATATATATGTGTGTGTGTGTCTGTGAGAGAGTATATGTGTGTGTGTGTAATATATATATATATATATAATATATGGATATACAAATATAATGTATAACACGTGTGTGTGTCTGTCTGTAAATTTTGTCATTTGAAACATTTTACTGCAGAAAAATGACATCCACTCAAAATGCAAACAATACCATGTTGTTATATATTGAACAATGCAAACTAGAGTATACCCATTATTAAGTCCTACAACAATAATGTTTTTACTTAAGAAGGGTTGGACGATGTGTATTTGGTGGAACAGGCCAGCTGTTTGTCGTAGCTTTGATGCATGCTCTCCACCCAGCCTTCACATTGTCACAGCCTGACTTTAATTTATCCTACTCCTAGAGCAAAGATTCAAAGAACTCAGCTTTGCTTGACGGCTTGTGACCATCCATCTTCTGCCTCATACTATTACAGAGGTTTTCGATGGGGTGTAGATCTGGAGATTGGGATGGCCATGTTCCGGTCTTGATCTTGTGCTCCTCCATCTACACTTTCCATCTGGCTGCATGACACTACGTCTGGCTGAAAAACCCAGTCTTTGGAGTTGAGGAACGTGGTTTGCACAGATGGAAGCAGCCTTATACATTGCTTGAGCCATGTGTTCTTCACCGAGACAAACCTGACCAATTGCAGCCTTGCTGAAGCACCCCCAGATCTTCAGTCATCATCCATTAAATTTCACAGTGGGTGCAAGGCACTGGGGTTGTAGACCTCTCCTAGCCCCCACCTAACCATCAGACAGCCAGGTGTTGGGCAGAACTTAAAACTGGACTTACCAGAAAAGGTGTCCTTACCACAGTCCTCCACAGGCCAATACTTATCAAAGAAGGGATGCTGCCTTGCTTTGTATGACTTTGGAGCTGCTTCTAGGAACCTGTTCTGATCCAACTTAGCTGTACACTTCACGCCACTTTTTGAGGGTCATTTGATGTCACTGTCAGATGAGCTGGCAGTCAGCTCTGACCACACTCCTCCTGGCTGGTTCTTGGTCATTCTCAATGTCTCCTGCTTTACCTTTTTCTTATGTACTGCTATCTTGTAAAACTTAAAGCGGGGAAGCAACCTGCCGCTCAATGTAGCCTTTTGCCAATAGAACCAGGATTGAAGCTTCTTCTCCTCAACTAAAATTGTACATTTTTTTTTGGCATAGCCAATGGTTGTAGCACAATGTATCTTGATTAGAATTATTTGCAATGAATTTACTGTGAATGTTTTTAATGACATTCATTTGGCCATGTTAAGGTAGGATGGTTCCCAAACCTTTTCGCATGTGGTGAGGTTTGGTTCTGCTAATCAGCTATTCAGTACCTCATGCTGAACATAACTGCCATAGAAATAGAAATGCAGATTAAAATGAAAGAATCGAAACAGAATTTTTCCCAGAGCTGTATATATGCAATCCTGTCACAGGCAGGTATGTGTATATTATGTTAATATAAGTATTACTATACTTAATATTTTTACCTTAGAAAAACTTAATTGGAATGAGACCTACTAATGGGACCAACGGGGTTGTGAATTGAGAAAAACACATAAACCACTTTAATTAATTTTTTTTTTACTTTAATAATTCTTAAATTTTTATTTTTTTTACTTTAATTCTCTTTTTTAAATTCCTGCATGACCGTCATTTTATGTATAAGTATATTATGTGATGATGTGTTGCTCACCTACTTCCGATGGTGAATTTGTGATTAAGTCATAGACGTACTGAAGGTTTAGGCATCTCGGAAATAACTAGAGTCTTTAATTTATGTCAGGTGACCTTAAAATACATCGTAGGAGTGTGATGTTCATTTGATCACCCCATACTGACTTTTACCTCCATCAGGTTGTGAATTAGTTTGGTACATAATCATAGGAGATTCATTTAATTGGATTTAGATGAATACTAAGATGAATTCTAGAAGCAAGTATATAAATGTTCTCCGACATTACAATTAGTACTATATCGCATCAGTTGTTGGATTCAGAATCACTTTGAAAAGCAATTTCTTGAGCTAAATCAACTTTAAAAAGCCACAAGAGTGACACCTAGTGTCTATTGTTATGATTGCATTGCTGACTCCAAACGTGAGCTACGTACCGCACAAGCGATTTAAGCACAGGGAGCGTATACTGAAATTCTTTTAGAACCGTTAGTTTTATACAATTTATTACAACGTATTCCAAGTAAATGCAGCTTATGCAGAATAGCTGATTATTCGTTGAATGATTTCTGTGCTTGTTTCCTAATCATTTATTTTCCTAATCCAGTTACCGTAAAACATCTACCCAGGGTAGGGTGACCACCTAATCCATGTCAGGAGGGACACTATAAGCTACTTCAGGTTTTACAAACTACTTTAAAACTGAAAAGCTCCTTTGCTTGGCTAAAGAGTTCAGTTCTTCTTGTGCTCTGACTGGTTAATTTCCTTGATTGAAAGACTCATCCAGCTGTTTCACATTGATATTAGTGACACATGCATGATTATAGGAGACTGACCAATCAGGATTAGGTGGTCACCCTAACCCAGGGTACAATTCGCTTAAACTGCATTGATAGATCCTGTGATTGCCAATTCAGAGTTAATTGATTTGGAGTATAAATATTAATATCATACTGTGTGTGTAAATATATACTTTTATAGTTTTGTATTGGCTGATTTTCACCAGCAGTACACTTCATGTAATATGAACGCACACAGTCATACCCCGCCTTACGTCATTAACTGGTTCCGAGAACCCTGACGTAAGCCGATTTTTGACGTGCCCAAAATTGTATATGTATGTGTGTGTGTGTGTACATATTTATATTGCGCTGTGGGGACCCAATGTCCCCACAGTGTGATAAAAACCAGTTATTTCGGTCCCCATAAGCTCAATTTTATAAATTTTATAAAAAGTGTCTGCAATCAAAAAACTAAAAATGCCATACGTCTCATATTTTGTTTGGTTACTTATGGTTAAGGTTAGGGCTGGGTAGGGGTTACGGGTGTCATAGTTGGGATCAGGATTATGCCCACAGGAATGAATGGAGTGTCCCCATAAAGATAGGAGTGTGTCCGTGTGTGTTGATTTTTCCAGATATGAAACAAATATAAACACCACTTTAAAAGACAAAACCACTGTAATTACATGCCACGCATTGTCCTATAGATTTCTTCAATGGGCTTTTTGATCTTGGGATAGTATGTGTTGCATATGGAAAGGGTTGGTTTTAATCCATTTTAGATCCATTAACTTTAATGGCACTGAAATGACCAAAGAAAGGCAGAGAGCTCTTATGCAGAAAGACAGTATGAAATGGAAATGCATTAGACAGAGGAGAGAATACGGCTCTGTGAGAAAAAACGGCAAACAGAACATCGCTCCAATATGCTTTGAAGTTGTTTGAACTGGGCAAGACTATTTTGAACGATAAAAGCAGGCCTCTGTTCACCTGAACCAAGTGAAACCAAAATAATACGCATGTTCCACTCTGACAACCTTTCACCACATTTCTTCTGATTCGATTTTCTTTTTTCATTTCACACATAACATGTGCCATGCATATTTAAGTGAGAAAAACAAAGAAGGAAAGAAAAATAAAAGTTAAAAACTTGGTCTCTCTCAACTGCCCATAGGCTCGCATTGATCCTGAGAGTGAAAATTTTCTTTTGACAGCTCAAACCGCATTTCCTGCGGCTGGGCCTCACCTGGGACTGGAATGACACCAGTAGGACCAGCACTATGGGGATGACCCACTTCTGTAAAATGGGCAATTTTCATTGATGTTCCATCCAAGTTTCACAAAAAGTCCTATTAAATTATACCTGCCATTTCTGGAACAGTATTGCCTGTGTTATTGCAGAGTCTAACTGGCAAAACCAATTATACAACAAACTGACATTTTAAAATCCTGATTCCAGCAATAGCACCGTAATACATTTTTTTCAGGCTAATTTGAATATTTGATTAACTTGATAAATGCCCCCTCTTCACACAACTCCCTATAGATGTCCTACAAATGCTTCATTTATGCAGTAAATGTGCAATATTTATAAGCATGTTTATTTATGTTATAATCTGATGTGTTCAAGCTTAGTATAATGGGTAAATGTCAGACTTATTACGTATTTACAGTTTAGTTTTTTTTATTGCATTCTCAAATTTATGTAAAACTGAGTTTCCCCATTGTAGGGAGCGAATAAATGATCCCCACAACATGAAAATAATTGGCTTGTATCGCATTGCAGGGACATACAGTCCCCACTATGTAGTACGCAAATACACACACACACACACACACAGTACTTTCCCAGTATGAAGAGGACTAGACTAAGAATGCTGATCTTTAAAGACAGCAACAGTAGCTTTTGAGCCTAGAATACCTCATGAATGGAAACCACCCTTTGTCTGCTCCGCATTTGATTAGTCCAGTGCCTGGCAGCCCCATTGTTTCACAATATGCTTTAATTAGCACATCATTTACACCAGAAAAGGCCAAATTATTTTATAGCTGGGGCTGGAAAAAAAAATCAGCATTCCCTGCAGCTTTCAAGGAGTGAGGTTGCCAAGGGCTGGGGAGGCTAAGTAGATAACTTTTCAATTTAGACTTAAAGACTGATGCTTTGTTCATCTTGTGTAGACTGAGATGTATGGGCCAGATTACGACTCACAATGTCATTCAGCAGTTTTGATCATGAGGCCAAAAACAATATAAACTGACTTTGTGGCTTTGCGGCACTCATCAGGTCACTTTGTCACGTCTTTCGGACACTCGTATTTGAACAAAGAGTTCAGGCTTAAATCTGGCTCAAATATTATTAGTGCGCAGTAAATGTTATGCGTTACAGTTTTTTCTCAATTATTTAAGGACACTCTCTGAAACACTGGTAAGACTTTCATCACTTTAAGTGCAATCACCGTATCAGTTTATATGACGTAGCTAAACACCAGATTTCTTATGCTAAAGGCCATAATATACCTGAAATGCTTAATCCCATAGCTCCAACAATGAGCACTGCAGATGGCACCAAAATTAAGTATTACATTGTTATCACTTCAACAGCTGGATCTAAAACTGTGGTACTTGCCCCCTGTGACGGACATATACATCAGTCAGGGACTCCTGGGTGGAACCATGACAGTTTTGGTAGAACATGGTCAAGTCAAGTGGGCTTTCATTGTTGTCCCAGCTATTTACAAGTATCCAGTGAAGTGAAACCTTGTTTCCCCAGGACCTCAGTGCAACATAAGACACATGGCCCCCCAGTGTGTACACAATTACAGGAGTAAAGTGCAGATTAAATACACAATCGTGAATTTTGGGGGTTGGACACGGACCCCTCTACTCTCCTCTTGATGGGACCCCGTGGTACGCAAAGGTATTAGTGTATCTAAGCATCACTCATAATAGTGATATGTTGCCAGAGTACAACCCCACAGTCCACAGCACTGGTACACCTAGAACCTGATATTTCTGAGAATATAAATGGGGCATAAAGTGTGAACACAACTGGTTTAAATAATGGCAGTCAAAATGCTAAAGACTAGTGTCAGTATGTTTCGTCCCTGAATGTGGGGATTATCGATGATGCAGATTAGGTTCCTCTATCTGATCAGCCTCATTCATACTTAGGCTATGGTCGATTACAGGATATATGCTTGTGGCTTGAATTTTGCTTGAAATGACTCTGTGTCTTTATCTCCCTCTTCCTTGTGCTGTGACTTCCTTCTCCCACTTGCAGAAGCACTGTGTATTCACACACAATGAATACATCACAAGATTCACCTTCAGTTCCAATGATACTGCAATAAAACAGGCTCACTGCAATTCATGAAATATATAGGTTTGGCAGTTTATGACTGTTGGAGAACTGGAGCCTGTTAAGGTTTCCACAGAGAAAATCCTGATATACATGCACAGGTGATTCTAGGCCCTACAAAATATGGACAAAAATATTGGGACACACGTCTTAACCATTGAATTCAGCTGAACGCAAGCCTCGCATCACAGAGTGCAATGCCAAGCATTGGATGGAGTGGTGAAAAGCACCCCACCACTGGACTCAGTGGAACAGTGGAAACATGTTCTGCGGAGTGACAAATCACACTTCTCTGTCTGGCAGTCAGATGTTTGGTGTAAGCTAGGCAAACGTCTGGCGGCCTGACGGCACTGTGTCAGCTGTCAGGTTAAGTGGAGGAGGGGTAATGGTACAGGTCTGTTTTGCAGGAGCTGGGCTAGGCCCTTTGGTTCTACTGAAGGGAACTGTTAATGTTTCAGCATACCAAGACATTTTGGACAATTCTATGCTTCCAATTTTGTGGGAACAGTTTGAGGAAGGGCCTTTTCTGCTCCAGCATGACTGTGCCCCAGTGCACAAAACCACAGAGACATGGTTGGGTGAATTTGGCGTGGAAGAACTTGACTGGCCCACACAGAACCCTGACCTCAACCCCCTCAAATTCCTTTGGGATGAACTAGAACAGAAATTGTGAGCTAGGCCTTTACGTCTAACATCAGTGCTTGACCTCGCAAATGCTCTTCCGACAGACACACTCCAAAATCTTGCGGAAAGCCTTCTCAGAAGACTGGCAGCTGTTATAGCTGCAAACCAGCTCCATATTGATGCCTCTAGATTTAGAATGGGATGTCATAAAAGTTCTTGTAGGTGCATTGGCCAGGTATCCCAGTACCTTTGTCCATATTTGTCTGCCCCCAGAAAAAATTCCTATTATAAATCTTTTTGCAATTTTGTCCCATATTTCTTGACCGAGTTCCAAGTTCCCTTAAGGGTCAGATTCTAGAGTCACCCCTGCATATATATGAAAGTAATTAAGTGCATCATAAAAACAATGGAATCCATTTGGATGACTAAGGTTAATGCGATGCACTGTGAAGCTGATATAGCTGCATAAATTGCTTAAGTTGAATTTTGTGTGAACACAGTGGGAAATGCTTAAAGTGCTGTGAATAAATGCAGTGTAGATGTGGAGAATTAAACAGTGTTGGCAGAAAAAATAACTGTCATTTGAGGATTGTGCATATGCAATTGAAAAACTACTGTAATCTGGGAAATACGTATGCTCCCTGCATACAGAGCAGAGGTGCAATTCAAACCTTAAGTCCCGGAAGTCCGAGCTACTATGCAACTCCAAAGAGGTTACAATAGATTCAGTTTTTATTACATATTTGTTTTATTCCAGCTTTCAGTTTGGATTAAATATTTGTTGCAGTCTTTGTTTTTGAACTTTTTTGTAACAATATCTTAATTTAAATTTGTAATATGTGTTCATATGCTGTCAAATAGATTTGAAACAGAATGAGGGATTTACAGAATTTAGGGATTCTTCCCAGAAAACGAAAAATATTTTTAAGGACGATTGTAAAGTCCAGCTGGAATTGAGCAGGGCACCTACTCACAGAGGCTACTGGGAAGACCAAAGGACTCCTGGTGTTGTAGCACAGATACTGGCCTGAAGTCTGCAAAGCACAGCTCCAGAAACATGACGTTTGACCCATACACCTTTCCATTTTTTGTCTCTGCAAAATATTAATTAAAAGTCAGCATGCCATATACACTGAATGCATTACTTACATAATATAGTGAAGTGTATATTTATAAATGAAATGTAAATTTAGCACAATTACCATTTCCTGTTTTATGAAATGCTTGTGCCTGCAAACCGGGGTTTGTCCTGCTCTCTGGCCCCCTCCTTCCATTGGCTGAATTAGAATCTCTGTATAGTCCACAGTTCATGAGTGTAGCTGCCCTGAAATAGACAGAAATCCAGGGAGGGTGGCGGCCTTTTTCGCTAAGCTGCGCTCCCCTGCCACTGTGTGCTGGCTAAGTGGTTAAAAGATGGATCTTCTCGCTGACTGCATAATGCATACTCAGATACCTTCATTGAATTGTAGAAATTGCAGTGTTTATATAGTTGTACCATAGCAAGGCCATATTCTCCCATCAGGTGTCTTAGTGATTTTTTGCATGCAAATAGTTTTAAATTTGAGATACTTATATTCTGCTGTGGGCAGCTTTGCCAACAGTACTTAACCCAAAGCAGAAGGCTCAGTCATCTGAGATGTCTAGCTGATTCCGCGCACAATAAAGGGGGCTACGCCCTCAGTGATTTTGGCTGCAAAGAAAACATGGAACATGGACTTTTTAATTTACTTTGGGAATCTGATTAAAATCCTCATTTCTTTGAAAATGAAAGCATAGCGGGGAATCTGCAACATCTATATCGGGTTTAAGAATGAAGCCACAATCTTGTTTTCCTCTTTATTCAAAACAATCCTGTTAAGCAAATATCTCTGTCAACCTGTCAGCCTCCAGATCCACAATCCAGTCCACAGTTTCCAGAGAACCAATTAATTAGCTGCACCTGTTTTACCGTTACTGTACATCTTAAATATCTATTTCTGTACTGTGAGGTATGGCGAGTCTCCTCTGGCCAACCCCCCCATCGTGGTGTCTAACGACTGTTTTCTTTTACACTTCTTGCTCGTCTTTCCGGTTCCGGGTTACGTCTGGCCATTTGGATATGGTGATTTCTCTGTATTTTTTGCTTGGTTCTGATTAAGAGATGGACATGGACCCAGACCCAGTTCATTACAATGCCTGACCAAAAGAGCATGGTCTGCAAGTTTAGGAAGCTGTGCTATTAAATTAATGATGCATACAAGCTTGTATGCTACAGCTAATGCAGCGATGTATTATTCCAAACAGATTATTAAGAATGCCACGAAAAACTCACACATCTACACCATTTACCGCAGAATGGTGACCAATTAGGCCAGTGTCCTGGTTGGGGAGTTTCACCATTTTTTGCACCAAGGCGGAATTACACTGGAAAAAAAAATGATCACAGGCACAGAATTTGGCACAGACACTCTGGATTTGGCGGCCTGTGTCAAGCATGACTTGCACATTAATGCTGTCGTGCCATTTCCTATTTCTGATCACCTGCTCATTTTTATCAGGAGCCTCGATGGCAGCATGTGTACAGTCTATGGCCCCCGGGGACATTTGGGAAGCCAGCCGCCCGATAAAATGTTAGCTTTATTCTCCTGCGCTCTTGTGTGTCGGCTAGTTTAATAAAGGCGATAATGTGGGGTAGCACTACCTTAGCACACTGTGTCAAGGATCTTGACATATAAGACTGAAAAATGTGCACGACATCGCCAGCCACCCTCTGGAACAATCCGGTTGCCAGGATGGACAAAGCGCTTGTCATTTTCATGAGGCCTGCCAAGGAATCTGAGGAGGTGTTGAGGCTGGACAGTCATTCAGCTTGGAGCCGGCACACAAAGATTAGTGCTTTATGGGCTACCTGAAAACCTGCGATACAGTGTCTGTCACGTTAAGAGGAGGCTGGTTATTCTCAGTCCTCTCTATCGTAGCATCCCGCTCCGTCTGTCCCCCTCCTACAGGAGGGGAAGTACGTGCAGTGAAGGGACTGCCACTTAGCATTGTCAGGACACATTACTTTCTTTGGACCTACGTTTAATGATCTCAATTCTGTAAATACTTTTTTTTAATCCACCAGTATTTTAAATTCACCTACCAGGCAATATAAATAAATAAATATATGGTAATATATTTGAGCACAGGGGCATTGCTTGACACTTTGGGCCCCTGCTAGTGTCCCTGGTAGATTTTGCTGAATGGAGTCGCTATAAAGTCCAGGGCCCATGAATCTGCCAGGGTCTCCATGACCCTCCAAAGTCCTTGTTTGTACCTTCTAATATATTCCTAAATACTACTGTGATATAAAATTATACCAGAATAATATATAGAAAAGTGTATATGGAGTGTAACATTTATTTCTAGATATATAATGAATGCAAAAAGTTTTGTGTCGTTACACGTAAACCTTTTTAGAATATGCAATATTGTGTTTGGCCATAAAGAGGCGCTAGATTTAATAGAGCCCATCAGAGTGTGTTGTTGGGAGAATGCGTGTAAGGGTTATTTACATCCAGCATCCCAAAGTGCGTATCTATCTTCTTGGCACTGAACCCCAAACTTATGTCAATGGCAGAACACATATGAATGATGCAGTGTATCGCGAGTGTCTGCATAACTATCGGAGTGCTTATTTTTTACACATCACATGTATGATAGTCATTGGAATTCTTTAGAGAAATCCCCTCGTTCCTCTTAGAAGCCATTCTCTGCCTGTCATGGCTGATTTGTCTACTTTCAAGTCCTGTTCTAACATTCTGAATTTCTGCCATATATCACTGCATACAAATGTCCCTCCACCAGCTGATGAAAAGCCATGTGCTTTCATTGCTACCTTCTTCTGAAACATTCCCAGGCTGAAATTAATGAAATGAGAGTGCAGAACAGTATGGAAATGAGAGCCCTACAATACCTCTAGCGATTAAAGGTGTTTTAAAGAGCAGAGAGAAAAAGTGGCAGTTTCTTTCATAGATATAAAACAGGAAATACAGAGATTGCGTTCCTTCAGAGACTAATTTCTTTGGCTGCTATAAAACGGTAAGGATTAAGGAGATGGCATATGAGAGGCATAGCATGCTGTTTAGTATATGCTAATTGAAGAGCCAGTAAAAACTGCAGAAGGATTGTGCTTCACGTGGCTTTCTCTTAGTTCGTGTGCCGCAGGCAGGTTTCCTGCCTTTGATCAATGTGAAGCAATCAGCCTGAACTCTAAATTACTACTGGTGTTTCTGAGCTGTTTTGAACTTTAATAAGGAAACAGGGACAGAGTAAGTAAATACAGAAAAATGCTATTATCATTTTTACCGAAGTAAACCTTTTTTTTTATCTTTTATACACAAAATACGTATACCAAAAATGGCTCCAGCTTCTGCCTCTACCCCAAGCTCCTAAGATGAATGCAGTGAAATTATTGAAACAAGTGTAGGTCTGCAAGCTGCAAAATTGCTGGGAACATTTTAGAGTGAACATTTTTCTTAAGATTATTCGTCACTAGTTAATATTGAACTGAGCATTACATGCCACAATATCTATCCTGTGCAATAAAAAAATAAGAGTGTTTATTTATTTCTCTCAGGAGTTGTTATGTTGTGTTTAGTGCCACAAAGTTTGTCTCTTCTGAAGGTTTTTTGGTGATGTTCTTCTACAGACCCTCACATGGTGTCGGGGGGAATATAAGACAAGTTATGATAATAGTTCAATAAGGCTGCGCAGAACAAGGCAATACAGTGCAATGTCACATAAAATACAGTTATAATACAATATTGTATAACTGTACAACAGTGATGAAATGGTGCAATAGAAGGGAACGGAGGAGATATGTTGTGTAATCTAAGAATTTACAATAAACGTTAAAAATTGTGGAAGAATTTTACTAGGTGAGGGAAGAATCTACAGCGATAGGTGTCAGAATCACAGAGCGTTTACAGTAGTAATTGCCAGAGGGAGGTGAGCAGTGAGGGTGGAGATACTCCTGTAGTGCTTGGTGGAGGGTAGTAAAGTGAGGAGGGGGTTGTCTGGAGTCCACTGTGATGGTCTCAGCCCTCTTTAATGGTGGGGAGTATAAACGGAGCAGAGCTGGAGAAGGTGAGAGTCAGTGATTTCGGAAGCTGTCCCAGCTTGTCTCTGCTGCAGCTTGAGCTCCTCGGCTGTCAGGTTACCTAACCACCCCGTGATTCATCCTGTCAGGATGCTCTCGGTGGTGCAGCGATAGAAGTTTGTTAGATCTTAGTTCCCACTCCAAAGCCCTTTAGACTCTTCGGGAAGAACCACCTCTGTCGTGCCTGCTTGAGGATGCCGCTGGTGTTGAGAGAACGTGAGACAGTGTCTGCGGGCCGGGTGCCCGAGAGTCTGCTGCCACTGCCGATTTCCACAGGTGAGCGAGCCTTGGCGCTGATTGGGATGTGACTGCCACTGTTCTTCCCAAAGTCAGTGACAGTCTCTGTCGCCGTGCTCACGCTCAATGAGCGTATTCTCCTGGCATCACAGTTCTTTTTACTCCCTCCTATAGGCACCCTTATGATAAAGCCATTGTCTGCAAACTTGATAAAGCTGTTGCTTGTATATCTTACCACGTGATCGATGTTTTTAATTGACTATTCTTTATACTTGACCGGGCCCGGCTTCATGGGGGGGGGGGGGGGGGGGTGGGCCCAGCCAAGAGGGGGAAGTGTATTTTTTTATATGTTATT
>JAODKN010000039.1:5117436-5127865 GCA_026774425.1 Petrocephalus zakoni | reverse complement strand
TTGTACCGTGATTATTCCCATACGGAGTGTTTGTACCGTGATTATTCCCATACGGAGTGTTTGTACCGTGATTATTCCCATACGGAGTGTTTGTACCGTGATTATTCTCCTGTACATTACATTTGTTTGTTCGCTTGTTTATTATCTAGCTTTTTGTATTCAGTTTTCAGGACCCTAGGCCTGTATTACGAAGCCAGATTTCTTGTTCAGCAAAAAATTTATATAATGTCTTATATATACTGTATAATATAAGTAGGATTTAAGGTATCCCACTTTAAATTGGCTTTCTTCGTTCACTCTCATTTAGCCCAGGCTACCTTAAATGTGACAAGTCTTCCAGCAAAAAAAAGAAATCATGCTTCATGGTACAGGCCCCCTGAAAGGTGTATGCCAAAAAATGAGTTATACATTGAAAATGGAGCTTAGGTTATTTACTTAGCAGGGTCAGATAATCCCAGTAGCAGCTGGGGTTAAGGAGGCTCAACAGCAGCATAACTCTGCTGACTATGGGATTTGGGTCAGTGACTTCCCAACCACAGGCCCTGGGCTCTAACCCGACTAGTCACTCATCACCCGCATAAAGCATACGAATTTAATAAGGTTTTCGCCTTAGATCTCAGAAATCGGTGGGTGGGTTAAAAGTGTTTTTGTGTCACTGAAATGCAAAGTGATGCCAAGTGTTGTACAAGAGTTTAAAAATGGTACTGCGGAGTAGCGGGAGTGGAAGATGAGGCCATGTCCAAGTCATTAGCATGGTGAATAGCTGAGAACTGAGGACAGAAGATAAAAAGTTACTGACCTCGACAGCTCAGATGATGACGACAGAAAAATTCCTTAAAAATGTGAAACTTTTACACTGATGTCATTTCATAAAATTGCCTTTCAGCATGGAGGACACTGTGGAGTGGCCTGGATGTATTGAAGTCGATGGGAGAAGAAGGAATAAAATCCACATTAATTTCATGTAACCTCCATTTCATGTCACCTTTATAAAGGGGTTACAAAAAAGGCTTTTCTGAAGCTGACAAAACGGGTGACTAGAATTAACTAAAAAATCGTATTGCTTTTACGGAAAGAAACGTCTGGTATAGTCATGCAAAACTATTGCTGGACTGCAATGTTCCGTCTGGCATCTGAAAGAAAAAGTTTGTGTCCTAAAGAACTTTAAAAACCCTGTTATGGGGATGCATAATCTTTTCAAGAGAGGGATACTGACAGCTATGAATAATCCCTCAAGAAGCCACAGCCAGGATGGAATATAGAGATGGCGAATGCTTTTAGATTAGTAAAAGAGTCAGATAATGATATATTCTATCATCACCCTTAAATGGAGTGTGGATGGCGAGGACATAGAGATTATAGACAGCAGTTGTCTTCCTTGAACAATCAACAACAAATGATGGAGCCGTCAAGAAGTATGTCACTGAATGGCACTTGGCGGAAAACCTAGACAAGAATACCTCATAAGTACTGTTTTTATTTCTGAGATAAGAATTGTGGAAGGATGTGGAAGCCGGATAAAGATGTAGGACAGGGTGATTATTGACGCCTTGGTGCTCCGGTTCTGCTACTGACTTCTAAGGATTCTCTAAGGATAATAAATCAAATAAATCTTAATAAATCAAATTAGCCTGGTGTTTTACTTGAAGCCCAAATGACCGAACTGAAGTTGTCTTAAAATGAAAAGACTGGATTATGAAAAGACTCAGGATACTTGAATATACCATAATACTTTCAAAAAGATAAAAGAGAACAAAAGAGGAAAATGAAAGAGGAAAGGGAATGCTGGGTAACAAGATGGCTGGACCCCATCACAACAAGGAGTCTGAGGAGCTGAGGAGCTGGACAGAAGACTGCAAGGTGCTTTCAAGGAGGAGCAGCACATACTCAGCCGAGAATCTGCAAAGCCGCCTTGTAACCATCGAGTGTATCAACTTGACAAAGTTCTCCATGATGGTATACTTAGCGTGGGAGGCCAGTTGAGGACAGCATCCTGAGCTTTTGAGACACCCAATAATTCTTCCATGAGATGGTGTTGTCACATGCCTCATTCTTGACTATTACTACAGAGAAAACCCAACACCAAGACAGAGGACAAATTGAGGGCCGGTGGTTACTGGATTATTGTGGCAATAAGGCCTTAGCGAGACACATAAAACAGGATGTCCTCTCTGGGTCAAGTGAGGAGTAACGAATGGCAGTCTTACCTACTGACTGTCTTACTCCCACACCACCACTCACTTCCTGCAATATGGTTGCTTTGGCCATTTTCACACTAAGCAAGTTTGCAAGGAACACAAGAGGTATGGTCCTCTATTCACATGTCTGTGCTCTACAGCAATTCATAGAGAGATGTTAGATGACATGATGACCGATGCACACATCCATGCCTCACGGTGTGTCATAGCCATCCAAGGACTCATCAGATCAGATCAGGGATCTAGTTTTGTTTGAGTAAGGAATTAACTGGAAAAAGCTCAAAAGAAAGTGAACAAAGAGAGAATGGCAGCTGTCTGATAAAAAGGCAGTGTGACGTCTGCATGAATCTGCCAAACCAAGTCACATGGGAGGTGTTCAGGAGCAGCACATAAGGGCAGCGGGGAGCATTCAAGGATCATCCCTGAATAGAGCCTCAGAACATTGGACAACACTTCTTTAAGGACATTCTTCTATGAAGCCATGGGAATTGTATGTATAATTGTGTATGACTCTATATAATATTTTTAGACTTTTTGTCAAGAAATCTATGAATCTCAAAACATTGTATTCATTTATTTTTATGGTAATCAAAAAGTATATCCAAATATCCTATTACTGTACCTCCGCCTCTCAATGCACAACACCCACACCAGCTAGCAACAAAGAAGCTTGTGGGATGGTATTATTTACTCTATTCTTACCTTGCGCCCTGAAGGCACCTGTCTGACAGCATCCATGCTCGTTAGATGATGAGAGAGAGGGGAATGCAGCCATCTAAAACACACAAAGGAGCAAAGCTGACAACACATTTCCTTGGGGCTCCTGGCCAATAATGACATGTGGCTGGAACTACAGTTGCCCAGCTAAGCACGCACTTCACTTTTGAGTGGCGGGGCATTAGACAATACAGTATTTTGGTAGGCTAATATTTGTTTTTAGTTCATTTTAAGGGGATTCATACGGAAGTGCATTGCTGCCACAAAATAATAATAAAAAATATATTGCTATCACGTTATTACGTGAAAATTATCACGTTAAAATGTGAAAATTATCACGTCAGAACGTGATATTTAACATACTGTATATAGAGGAAGAGAGCACAACAGAGTGGATATCTGAGCCCCCTAAAGCCCCCTATAGCTCTCCCTTCCCTGCAGGACATTTACACCAGGAGATGTAAGACCAGGGCAACTAGGATTGTTAAAGAACTGTCTCATACCGGACTGTTTCAGCTTCTGCAATCAGGCAGAAGGTTCTGCACCCTCATGGCCAAAACGGAGAGTTTCTATCCGCATACCATTCGACTCCCTTTCATAATATTAGGTTCATTATCTCAGCAACCAAATCTTAGTATATCATAACCCATATTGTTTGCCACATTTCATAGTCATATTTCATATCGTCTGCCTTATTTCATAGTCTCCATTTTTACATGCACTGTTAAGGTAAAAAAACATCCACCTTAGTCAGCAAAAGCTGATCAACTCTGTTAGTCTCTCTATATGTTAAATATCATGTTCTAACATTATAATTTAACAAGTTGTAACATGTTATTTAACACGTTCTAACATGATATTTAAGATGTTCTAACGTTAAATTTTCAAGTTATAACATATTAGCCATATATTTTTTTTATTATGGCATGGCAGCAATACGCATGTCTAGCAGAGGATCTTTTCTCCGCATTTTGCTGCAGTATGCCCAAGCAAAATTACAAAATGCAAAGCATGCCTCTAGAGTGCAGGGAACACATCTTATCGTTCAAGCAAATTCAAGAAAACGAGGTGTTACGATAACTTTCCCGGTTTCATTCCAACACGGCCTCCATTCCAGAGGCGCGACTCGCTAAAGCTGCAAGAACCATCAGACATTTGTTCCAAGCAGCGGAAGCCAAGGTGGAGACCAATTTTACCATGCTGCCCGGAGACGTTGTCATTCCTTTGTGTCCCTATGCGTTCTGCAGCTCTGTCTCAGCTTCGCCTGCTACCGTATTTACAGGCACAGACATCAGGCTGCTGTTTTCCGAACACGCGCTTTACAGCTACGCTGAACAAAAATATCGATGTAACGCTGCATTTTTACCCCTATTTTGCAGCAGTCCAGAGAAAATCCCATATTTTTTTGTTGGAAAACGAGCGTGTTTTTAGTTTTTTGTTTTCCAAATGTATATTTGTAATTTGTTCAGTTTTGTTCATAATTTATTGATAATCCATCTATTGCATAGGGGTGGCATCGACTGAGCAGCGCGACCACAGTTTTATGGTGATGCCACAAGCCTAGCAGGACTGCGCCATTGGCCCCGCCCAGAGCTGTTGGCAGAGTCATTATTGTGCATTTCTGTACTGTAAGCCACCACCAACACCATTTTGGAGTTCAAATAAATAAGTTCAAGCAGCCTCACAGTCACAGATCATGCGTAACCAAACCAGCCCAGGGCCACCATTTTAAACAGCTAAACCCTAGATGAAGAATTTCTGCACAAATAGTCATAAATCATCTCACGGAAAATCATTTGCATGATCTTGATGCAGTTCGGCGTTGTGATCGATGCGAGTTCACCTCAGGAGACTGTCCACTTCACAGCATATTTTCTTCTCAGTAATGGATGACTGAGCCCTTCCAATTAAACATTATACGAAAGAATCTAAGGAAGATGTGCTGTACATTAAAATCACAAATATATTTTGCAGTCATAGCTGTTTCTGATGAGTCTAATGACTGTGACTTTTTATTTCATTTATCACATTACCTATATAGCTTAGGTTTTTAATTGCTTTGACACTTCAGTGCTGGTTGCTGACCTGAGGCAGCGGAGACCTGGGATAGCATGAGGTTGCAGATGTTTGGAAAGGTATCCTCCAACTGGCCAATACAGGCCATCGCACTCACAGGAAACCATCACAGAGCAGTAAGCCATCTGGGCCAGCACCTTATGGCCACCAACAGCTTTGCTGTTTTCCTCCGCAGTACCTGCTTGACTTTGTGTGTAAGGATTATGAGCGCCTGGGCAACGGGGGGGTGCAGCCTTGCTGGCAGGCTCATTGTTTCCCCTCAAAAAGTGAGCAGCTATTCAATGGTCTGGATGTGAGGCATACATTTATGGGTTGTGAAGTTTTGAATAGGGATGTCCCGATTTGGTACACCAGTCCGAGCCGTTCAATATCTACAATTCTGGCAGGTAACTGGCGCCATTCTTCTACACACAGTGGACTTATAATGTTACTATACTAGTGTATCTATTTAACAGACAGTTTAGTCCAAATGAGGCAAATGGCACATTAAAGACATGCAGGGTGTTTTTTGTAAGCATTTCCTTCCTTTTGCATTTTAATGACTTTGTTTCTCATGTCAGCAGCTCCTTTGTCTTAATTCCTCTGTTGCCGACAGCACAGGAATACATACACAAATACATACACATATTCACACAATAGGACTAATCCACAGATGCCACTTACCATTGCTGCATCGGGGAACCATCATAACCCAGAAAGAACAGAGGTGTGGGGTCAACAGCGTTAGCAACTCTGTCACGCCTTAAAAGTCAAATTAACTGAGAAAATTAGGGTCCCATGTGAACGCCTGAAAAAAAAAATTCTCCTGAAATGGAGCTTCTGCTCTTAAAGAATCCCATTATCTGTCTCCTGATTAAATTTATTCAATTTGATTTTGAAATGGTGAGTTTTCTGTTCTCACAATATGTCCTTGAAACTATTCCTTCACATCCATGCGCCCTTTTAAGTTACGGCAAGTCCCTAAGTCTCAACTGCTGATAACAATCCATTACTGTCATCTGGTAGGGGACATTCAAACCATCACCCCGAAAAATGCCCCTATGATTTTACAAAAATATCTAACTTTTCTGAGAGGGCAGCGTTTCTTTTATGCATCTCGCTTCGCTTCTTTCATTCCATGTGAGCCACTTGACTGTAAGACCTTGTGAAAACAGTATTTTCAGTAAATGTCACATTCCAGAATAGCGAAGTTCCTGACTTATATAGTGAGCATAAACACAATGGAAATGGAGGTTTAATATACCCCACACTTCTTTTCTTTACCCCCCATGTGTCGGCATAAGTCCTCGACATTACTTACACAAAATAATCACACTTGGGATCACCCCTCACCCTTTAGCGTTACTAAATGAACAAAGCTATTGGACTCAACAAACTCATTGGTCACAGATCATAGATATTTTGGAAATGACATAGGAGGTGCAAAACACCCAACAGTGAACATGCCCCTTGGTACGACTGACCACGGGGATAGAAGACAAGACATTCTGGAGGAACGCCACTCATATGGTTACCAAGAGTCAACAAAAACAGGAATATGTCCTTGGTGCCTTGAACGTCCGCCTCAGTTAACGACAGGCTGCTGCCTTCCTGACCTTCATCTCGTGCTGACTGAGCCGGCTCACTGGGCTGGAAATAAACTGGACCTCATACTGACATGTAACTCTATCACCCCCAGTCTACACGTATTTGATTATTTGTTAATTCAATTCACCTTTGGTCTCCTTCTCCGCTGCCTCTGTTTCCTCTCCCTTTCTTGCTGTCACTCCTTCCCTGTCTTCTCCCTTCCTTGCTTTCACTCCTTCCCTGTCCTCCCCTTCCTTGCTGTCACTCCTTCCCCGTCCTCTCCCTTCCTTACTGTCACTCCTTCCCTGTCCTCCCCTTCCTTGCTGTCACTCCTTCCCTGTCCTCTCCCTTCCTTGCTGTCACTCCTTCCCTGTCCTCTCCCTTCCTTGCTGTCACTCCTTCCCCGTCCTCTCCCTTCCTTACTGTCACTCCTTCCCTGTCTTCTCCTTTCTTGCTGTCACTCCTTCCCTGTCCTCTCCTTTCTTGCTTTCACTCCTTCCCCGTCCTCTCCCTTCCTTGATGTCACTCCTTCCCTGTCCTCTCCTTTCTTGCTGTCACTCCTTCCCTGTCCTCCCCTTCCTTGCTGTCACTCCTTCCCTGTCCTCTCCCTTTCTTGCTTTCACTCCTTCCCTGTCCTCTCCCTTCCTTGCTGTCACTCCTTCCCTGTCCTCTCCTTTCTTGCTTTCACTCCTTCCCCGTCCTCTCCCTTCCTTACTGTCACTCCTTCCCTGTCCTCTCCTTTCTGCTTACTTGACTCAAATGAAGCCTCTGATCTGCACTGCTCTATCGTACCCTTTAGCCTCACCATCCTTGTCTCCACCCGTCCAGACCAGCGTGCTGGGGGCCCTTTAAAAAAAAAAGACCCTGCACATCTGGCTGTTAATCACTTTTAATATTTTTATGTTCTAATAACACTTCTACTAAAACTACCTACTATTAAAAGAGTAGCACCACAAGAGATTCATGCAAATTGTTTTTCATCTTCAAACTGCTTTATCCCTTGGCTCACGACCCTGACTGCTGACAAAGTGCATTTTTCAGAAATTCTAATGTACTAGAAGCTCATATTTACTACTATTATTCAGTACAACCTTCACCACTAAATGTCTTTAAGTTCAGCAGCAAACCCACTGCCTCTTCCCTGGACAGTATCCCATCACAACCTCAAGCATGGATGCACACACTCTACAGGCAACTTACAGATCAATTCACCAAACTGTATTTGGAATATGAGAGTGAAACCTACATCATCATATGACCAACAGAACATACAACAGCAGCCATGCTGGTAGTGGTACATAGACAAAAGATTTATAAAATTGTTGTTTCTTTAATGCTTTCACTAAGTTTAATAAGCAAGATCTGTGTTTACGATGGACAGGAGAAATTAAAGTAATGCCAAAAAAAGTTTTACAGTTTTAGACTGCAGAAACAGTCAGCAAGCTCCAAGCAGCAGTCAAATCTGTATTTTTTTTAATTAACTGTGGATATTTAACAAGTAATTTAAATAAGATTATCATTGGGTTGGGGGAAATACGTATATATTTAAAGCCAGAGGTGTCAATTTCAGGTCCAGAAAGTAAAAATCCAGACCAGGATTTTGTTTCAACCAACTAGTTGAGCACTCTGTGACTGTGACTCTTTATGCTCAACCGATTGGTTGAAACAAAATCCTGGTCTGGATTTTTTACTTTCTGGACCTGAAATTGATACCTCTGTTTAAAGCAGCATAATGATGTCTAAGACTTTCTGTAGCAGAGCTAGTTTACTAAGGACAGAAAGAAGGCACATGCGAAATTAAGCAGCACCCCAGGCACCCTCCCTGCAGATCCCCAGCTTTCACTGCAGCTACAGCACAGAGGCTGGCTAATTGCTTCCATATGCTTACGACGTAGCGGCGTCCTGGTAGCTGGCTATACTGTAATACCATATAATTGTGGATACACACTTCTCCTCTGACTGATATGCACTTCTGACATTATTTAGGTGGGTATACGCTAAACCCTTTTTTTAGAGGTGAGTATACAGTATATCATATACCTGTGTATGTTCACCACTATGCCTCTGGTGTCCACCAGTGAACTTACCCTGAAAATATTATTAGTGATAGAACCAGTCTGAAGCTTTTAGAAGGTCATGGGCATCAGCCCTAGTGATTATAATGCTCACTTCTTGACCCAACTAGAAATACATTCAACTCTCACCTTGACATGTAAGTTTTGCTGAACAGCCTGAGGTCCAGTTTTTCTAGGGAACGCCATACACTCACTGGCCACTTTATTAGGTACACTTGCTCGCTGACCCAGCAAATATCTAATCAGCCAGTTACTTGCCAGCAGCACAATGTATAAAATCATGCATATACGGGTCAGAATGGGGGAGAAAGGTGATTTAAGTGACTTGGAACGCGGCATGGTTGTGGATGGAAACTGCTGATCTCCTGGGATTTTCTACACACAACCATCTTTAGGGTTTACAGAGAATGGGCCAAAAAAAAATATCCAGTGCCTTGTTGAGGTCAGAGAAGAATGGCCAGACTGGTTCAAGCGGATAAAAAAGCGAAAGAAACTCAAATATCGACTTGTTGCAACCCAGGTAAGCAGAAGAGCATCTCTGAACACACTGAACCTTAAAGCAGATGGGCTACAGCAGCAGAAGACCACACAAGGTACAAAAATGCGCTCACCAAAATTGGACAATGGAAGTCAGGAAAAATGTTATCGGGTCAGATGAGCCTCTATTTCTGCTGTGACATTCAGTTGGCAGGGTCAGACTTTGGTGTAAACAACATGAAAGCATGGATACATCTTGCCTTGTATCAACAATTCAGGCTGCTGGTGGTGGGGTATGGTGTGAGGGATATTTTCTTGACACAGTTTCAGCCCCTTAGAACCAAATGAGCATCATTGAAATTCATTGGTAGTGACAATGTCCATCCCTTTATGACCACAGTGTACCCTGCTTCTAATGGCTACTTCCAGCAGCATAACATGCCATGTCACAAAGCTCACATCATCTCAGACTGGTTTCTTAAATGCAAAAATGAGATTACTGTAGTCAAATGCCTTCCACAGTCATCAGATCTCAATCCAATAGAGCACCAATGGAATGTGGTGGAACAGGAGACTCACATCATGAAGATGCAGCCAACATATCTGCAAATCTGCTATCTTATCAACATGGAGCAGAGTCTCTGAAGAAGAATTAGGGTAGGTACTGTATGAAGGCAAAAAGGGGGTGCGACCTGCTGCTAGTAGTGTCTAGCTAAGAAAGCGGCCAGTGATTGTAGATTTCTCAGCAGAATTGGAGACACCAAAATGTTCATAGATGTTCACGTTATTCATAGACAACAAGACAAGCAAGTGGTGTGGCAGAGAAAGCCAGCTAGAAAGATAATAGCTATAACAAAACAAGAGGATAACTTCTACATGAACAATGTGAAGAATGGCCAGTATAATATACCGTGCACGCTACGTTAATATGATGCTCGTGCCGTCAGACGATATTGAAGAAAACATGAATAATAATTTGCCTAATAATTATAAAGTAACAATTATTATTTTCAAGTGACACAGTGTTATAATAAATTACAAAATTTACTTCTAGGCCTCAAAAAATAGTACCAGTGAAATATTGAATCCCCTGTTGAGTTGGCAGGGTTTTAGGGGGAACTCACTATAGGTGATGTTATATGTTTATCTTATATGTCTTACATCTTATATGTTTTGTATGCAAGAACCACAAATGACGTTCCAGTGTGTTTCTCCAAGCAGCACTTCCCAGTAAATATCATAGATGGCCATGCTTTCCAGTTTTCTGCTCCAAAGGTGGAAGAACAATTTTGCAGTCTGTCCTGAAGGATTGGGATGGTC
>JAODKN010000039.1:5089432-5102487 GCA_026774425.1 Petrocephalus zakoni | reverse complement strand
TAAGCTACAGAAGGGGTGGCCGTTAGCCTTTAGCATTTAAATCTAGATTGAATGCCCAGACTTTTGTTTTGGCATAATAAAGTTGGAGTTGTCTGAGTACTTAAATGCTGAGACCATGCTTTAACTGTCACTGACAGAAGTCAGAGTACTTGAACATATTTGACTTCCACAACAAACAGCGTCTAGACCGGGATACCGCAAATGGTAAGGGTGTTGACTTGGCCCAGCCAGTTGCATTGTGTTTCAGATGGCATGTACCATGTACAGCTGAAAGTGGCTAGCTAAGTCTTTGCCCCTCAGAAGTTGGCACCCAGGGCGGCCGCCAACAGGACTGACTTGCCCAGAGTCACATCCACATTCTGGTTCTGATGCGGGTTGGCACACTATTACTGAACAGACAAGAGATACAATTACCATAAAATTTAAGGTGGGATATAGCTACCGATACGGGGATAACAGTAAGTTTATATATAAAGAAACCTATCAAATGTATCAAAACGATCTTACCTTGTAAATAACAATATGAAAGATTGTACAGTAAACAGGAGTAAAGAATCATAGGATGATCGTTTCATTTGCATGTTGTTCATGATTTACCAAAAAGACAAATCCACAGAAAGTCCCTACTCAGTGTGTATGTTGACAGTGCCCACTAAACCATAAATCCAACAACACACACTGAAATTCTCCCCTCCAACCATCAATGTACAGGGCAGAGCTATTCCCATTAAAAAGTACAATGGGTGTATTTGAGGACTGACTACCCCCCAGGCTCAATGTGCACCCCCCCCCCCCAAGGCAAGGCCTCATGTATGTATATATATGTATATATATATATATATATATATATATACACACCCCCTTCTTGCCACTATAGCTCATGCTGACAGAAATGGCTCCCTGTACAACCCGGACTTCTCATACAAGTTCATAACCAAATACTGAGCATCCCCCAAAAACAGGGCACATCTTTTCCATAATTCTCCCCCAACCAGAATTAATAATAAATGTTGGTGCAAAGCGATCACTTAGGTCTATGGCAGAGGTGCAGTGTTTGCTGGAAATGTGAGCTGACGAGAGTTTCCAGGATCAACTGTATGCAACGCACAAAAACTCTGAGATATTTGGTGACAGGACTTTGTACATATAGCATGATTAAATGAAAATGGCTTCATTGCATACTTGACAAAAGGGCCATGTGTCACTGCACCCAAAATGACTCCAAATAAGCCACAAAATAAGGACATTAATCATGAATTCCACTGTACTGTGCAATAGTCGCACGGTGGTGATGAAAGCCTGCCTGAGCTTGGAAAGTGCCCTATGATTTAATGTGCATTCATGTTAAATTATAGCCCCCCAAAATCCAATGCATTTTTATTCAGTTAGTGTAATTAAATGTGCTGTTTTGCGTCAACAAATTTTGTTGTTAATTTACTTCCATAGACTGAAATGGTCACATTCCGTTTGGCAGTAACTACCTTTCCTCTTTGTGAGCACATTCTGAATATGCAAAGCCAACGGGAAACAAGAATAAAGAACATCGTGGCTGAGTAACACCTGTTACCTCAGTGACCTGAGACGAATGACTGGACTTCTTTGGGACTGTTTTTTTCTGAGAATCCTCGGGCACCGCTGGTTTGACTTTGTGTCAAATGAGCAGTTGCTCGGGGAGTCCCGACTGAGGCACACTGCCCGTATTGTGAGGGAGCGCCCTTAACTACAGCCGTGTGGCGTGATTCTCTGAGGCTGATCCGGCTCACAGGAGCCTCATTGCTGAGGACCAGGCCAATGGGACGTAACACTTGGCTACGGCACACAGACGGCCATTTCTGGAGGGTAGGACTGGGCCCCATGTCGGGCTGGGGGGTTGTCAGCCGGGATCCCCAGCGGTTTCGTCGTGTGGTGGATGCGGCAATGCACTGCACCAGTGCATGAGACGACCTGACCTGACACTGGACATGCTGTCTTTTACTCTGTTATGAAAAAAGCCAGTCATTGCCATATAAAATCCATCTGCACAAGCATATGTCATATCAATTCTTCATGCAGTTCCCAATCTTGTTACAGAATAGGTTGGATTTTATTGGAAAACTAGGAAGAAATATACAGCACAAATGTCAAAATGAAACAGAGAAGCCTCATTCCCGCATGCTCACTTGTGTGTACGCACATAGATCGGGGTGTCTTCATGGGAGAAATATGAGCGTGTGCAACGAAAATAAATGACTGTACTATGAACTATTTTTTATGTTCGAAATTGGTTTACCCTGGTTTCCAAGAAAGTTTTTAAAATAAGTAACTAGACACATTTTGGTAGGTCCTGATTAGGTATAAAACAACTTCATATTTTATTCATGAAGAATTTATCTAAGTTCTTATTGGCTTAAAATGCAGTTCTTTTAGATCCAAATTTCATACAATCTTCACATTACAGGGTTAATAAAACATTTCAGACTGAAGTGAGGCTCCGTATCTGAGGCAATATAAATTACTTAAATAGTTCACTGCTAGTTAGACTAGTCACCTAGTTAGCCAGTTGCTCAGTAGTATGTTTTGCATGGCAAATCTATAACTTTTCACCCTATATGCAGATTGTGTCTACCTTTGCATTATAGGAATTGTTTTGGTCTATTTATTGTACATGGATTTATCTGTCATAATTTTCCTTTAAATCACATTATTAAATAAAACATTGCTGCAATTATTATTTATGAAATAATCAAGCACCAGGAAGAGAATCTGAAATCATTAAATGAATACAGCTGTCATATACTATTGATGCTTTGCCAGAAAATACAGTCTAGAAAAATAATGTACTGTCAAATAAAATCCTGTAACAGTTTAAATCGCTATTTATTTCCACCCCACAGGGATTTAGTTATGCGGCAATAACCTCTTCCACAGCTTCTCTCCTGGAGATATTTTTCCATGTTAAAACAAGTAGTGAAACCACTGAATGAAACAAACCAGAGATAAAAAATTAATTTGAATAATACAAAGAGCCAGTTCGCTGTGATGTATGAGACATTATACTCTCCCAGAGGCTTGCATGTGGAAATTGTGTACTCACATGGGAAGTGCTGCTTCTACTGTAGATGTTTGGAATGGATACAAGCAGCACAGTACAAGCACTATCAATTTTTTACATGGGATTTTCCACATCCCTAGTTAAAATATGTAATATTTCATAGATAGTAGTTATTGGTCATTTCAATAAGATTTACTGTTGATTTAATGCATGCATGAATCCATCCATCCATTACCCATATCCACTTGTCTTATGTGGTCATTGGTATCCGGAGCCTCTCCAAGAAATTACAGGCACAAGGCAGGGAATAACCCAAGCAGGGAACAGAGGTGTCAATTTCAGGTCCAGAAAGTAAAAATCCAGGCCAAGATTTTGTTTCAACCAATCAGTTGCGCATAAGGAGTCACAGTCACAGAGTGCTCAACTAGTTGGTTGAAACAAAATCTTGGTCTGGATTTGTACTTTCTGGACCTGAAATTGACACCTCTGGCAGGGAATAATCCAGGCAGGGAGTAACCCAGGACGGGGCGCCTACCCAATGCAGGGTACACACACACCTGCCTATTTGTCTTAGGTGGGCAAATAATTTAAAAACAACCACATATAAAGTGGCGCCATTTGTTCACATGATATGCAGATAAGCAGGTAGCTATGACGTCTGCTAAAGTACTGAGGAAGAGCATTCCAATTTGCCAAGTTATTGTTCTTTTATAGTGGACAGACAGATGGATCAATAAATGGAAACTATATATCAAAATATGGTGAACATTTCTAATGGGATATATAATGCTATATTTATTCCAGATCCTTAGCAAGTGCAAAGGATCCTTAGCGACTCCTACACCACCATTGTCTCCAGTAATCGGGCTGGCATAACGAGGCGATCGGATTGGATGAATGAATCTCTGGATGAATTTCTGCCAGCACCAAAAGCTGCTGATTGGAGGGGGAAGACCCAGGGATTCCCAACTAAGCCCGGGCATTAGATGGGAAGCATACAGTAGGACAGGTGCCACCAAACTCAGACACTCGGCTCTACGGTCACAGGGGCACCTTCTGCATTGTGCTGCTGGCCCTGGGGGATGCTGGGTATCTTTTCAGGGTGGTGGATCTGGGAGCTGCAGGCTGGCACAGTGATGGAGGGCCCACGCCCTGCCTCAGCATTTAGAAGAGCCCTGGCTGAAGACAGACTAGTTTTGCCGAGTCGCGCCGTAATAGCACATATCGCGATTATCATTCCTACTATTCTAATTGGAAGCATGACTATCCAGAATGCATTTATATACAGGAAATCTAAAATTAAATTATAGATAGTCAAGTGAATCTTTTGCCATGTGTTATGCGTTGCGGTTTTGGCCTGTAGTGTCAGATATTCATTGATCTTACATTCCACAGCCTTTACATGAATCTATGACACTACTCATATAATAATTTAAAAAGTACTCAATGTACCTAAAGTGAGTTTTACTGTTTTTAACCTACTTTTCTAACTTATACAATTGAGTGCAACCCTATCATATAATGCTTTGCTCTGCGCAGCTTACAGCTTGCATCCTACTTTAGCTTCTAATAACAACTGTGCGAATGTTTTGATAATAGATTAAAACTAATTTACATGCCGTGAATTTTCAGGAAATCCTTTGGCAGACATGAAGAATATGTAAATTACCCATACATTTCATCTTAGAAATGACCAGCACAACATTACAAGTTTTACACATATATTATAAGCATCTTTTCTGCATATCTGCATATATCAGATATTAACAATGGTTAAGGCATTTACGTACTGTAGGAAACAAGGTTTCTATTCTGAAGGAAACTGGATGATTAGAAAATGAAGGGCCAAAATTGCAATCATTATTCCTTTGCTTTTTTTCCCCAAATTTGTTAAATTGTGTTATTATAAACTAATTTAAAAAATTGGAACAAAACAAACAACATTAATGTAACTTCCTAAACGCTCGTTTGAGCTAATTTGTCTATTTTATTTTTTTTTTACAAATCAGCAGATAGAGAGCTACCCTATGTACTCAGTCATCTTACTGTATTGATTATCCTGATACAGTTCATAAGATTAATGTCATAATACTGATTTACGCTACGCGTAAAATTCACTAAAAATGAGGAGCAGTACTTTCTATATGGCTCAAAATAAGGAAGGGGCCCTCCTTGGCAGGAGACGTGAATGAGATTCGCAGACTGCGTCTTGAGTGCTGTTTACATCAGACTGCCAATCGAGGCAGAGCAATAAAGGCAGTAATTGTACAGAGAGGCCCTTCGGAGCTCTGCAACAGGAGTGCATGCCAGAGATATTTTACTAATCTATTCCCATTGCCTGTGGTTCTGTGGCGGAGCTGTCATCAGGAGGAATCGTATTAGTATGACGCTTTGCATTCAGTGTGCTTTTACTTGTAAACAACCCAAGGACAACGACACACAGGGGTGTCATCAGTAACGGCACTCATAACCTAATCAAGCCAGGGGCAAGTGGCAGGACGCTCTGGTACTGGAGCAATGGCACTGGCTTCCACCATGATTCACAGACTGGGAGCTTAATTGTAGATCCTCTGGGCTTTACAAATAAGAGTTAACGATTGGGAATTTTGGTGACCTGTGAAACAGCTACGATCGAAGAACCCCCACACATCCAATGCTGCAAGTCTGTTGGGTATAATGACTGCTCTCTTAGATTGAAATGAGAGCACATTAAGTCCTTTGTGTGAATTAACTGAATTACCCTTTACAGCCTGAGGTATTGCAAGATAAAGGATTTCGAAGCAAGTTGTACCATCCATTAACTGCGCTGATGGAGCAGAGATAATGCTGTTTATGATGGGATGGCAATCTCGGGAAGTCTTCAAGTCGCGATCAGTAATAGAGTTTACTGGATTGAGCCGACGCCTCCAGGCAAAAGGAATCGCTGCAATTAGTCAAGTAGCAAATACAAGAAGAATTCTTTAAACGGCAGTGTGTATCATCAGACAAAAAACAAGGATCGATTAACCCGAAAGCAGCTAAAAGCTAAGCCCTTTTAGAAACCCCAGCCTTCATTAAGGCCCAGATAGTCATGTAAGAGTACCACAACATTGCATTGTGTATTTTTCTAACAGAAGGATCTAGTTCATTAAAATATCATCAGAAGATCAAGGCATTAGATGATTACACAATGTAAATATATTTCGGGTTCAAAAATATTTTGTCATTTACGAATCCATGCTTTTTTTGTAAAGATCAGAAAATACATTTTATGGATTGTTTCATTCTACTTCAATCTTTTGAGCATATATTTGACAATATCTAGAGTAAAATTGGTACTGCAATGCTCATAGTGTTATGAGTAGGTGTTGTGGCATGTTCATGGCAGTAGGAGAACATCCATTCTAGGTGCTGATATACTGTAGTGCTGGTTGGACTCGCATGTGCGGCCATCCCTCGTGAGCCTTTGTAAGTGGCCTCTTGTAGTGCGTTGTTATTGCTAGTATGTGTGTTCCCAGCTGTGCAGTGCGCATTTGCCTGTGTCTTATGTGAACCCTGTCTGATCTTCGCATGTCTTTAGTGTTGTATAAATTACCCACCACGCGTACCTTACAGTCCAGTGTCAGGAAATATAACAATTATTCAAATCAGCAACACCTGAGTGTCCATGTTGATGTCAGCCTGGGTCTCCCACATAAGTTAACTTGTCCCTTAAAAAAGGCACATTTCCGGACTTGATAAGCTGTCTTGTGTTGATAATGCAAAGTTAGCATTGTGGACTTGCTGTATCATCACCATGTTAATGCTCTGCTTCATGACTAGGAAGGCCAGAGGCTCAGGGAGTCACCCCACATGACATGAGGACATAACACTGACTGGTGCTTGTCTGTCTCATTCCTTTTTCGGGACAGGAATGGCTGCTGGAATGAAAATAAAAGGGAAGTTACACAGAGGGCTGTGAGCCTAAATCATACTGATGTCTTTCTGCCGTATGGCTTCACAGGCGTCTCTTTGGTCTGTGACACGCCTAAAGTGAGTCACCAATGATATGCCGCACACAGCCCTCCTCGTCACCCCCCCAGACGTACTGCCGGCACCCCGCTGACTGAGTGTCGCTTCTCCTGGTGTCTTTTTCTCCATTTCACATTTTTTTTATCCTTCCATTTTCTTTTTTTACATTTTCCGCTAACCTCGCTAGTTCATTTAGACACTTTCTAGACAAATCTCAGATTTTATTTTAATCCCCCAGCCGGCTTCTTCTGCCTGCCACCTGGCTGTAACTTTTTCCAAGTGCTGTTTGTCTGGGCGTTTGTCATCGGGGGTTTGAGCCGGACAGGTGAGGAGAGTGCATGTGTAGCCCAGATTTTTTTCGTCCGGCGGAAATCATGCGTGTCAGCGCGTGTCAGCGCGTGTCAGCGGCATGGAAATTGACTGTTTGCTGTTGGTGGCAGCAGTGACTTTCACAGACCCAAGGTCAAGCAAGAAAGAGCAGAAGAAGAATTGTTATCAGAGATGCAGAGGTATCTGCATATCTAATTTTTACGGTGCAGAACATTTATACTGTCCAGACATTATACCGTAGTATATGGTATTTTCAAAACCAGCACGATTCCGGCATTTGAAATCTTGGCAAGTATATTTGCTGGGGGGGGGGTTTCCAGTAAATTTTGTTTTAAGGATTTCTGATTTTAAAATGCCATATTACCTTAATACCACCCAAGCCGACCACCCAATACAGTGCTTGTATTTGTAGTTTGTGCAAAACATCTGCCTTCACCTGGCCGATGTAAACGTTAGTATTAGTAGCATGGACCAAAAGTTCCGAATGCATTGCTGATAAAATAATAATCAGCTATGGCGCGTCGAGGTCAAAAGTAAAGAGCAATAAAACACAAGGTGAAAGATATAAACCTGCAAGTTACTAACGTTTGCGTGTGTCAATATCTCACTCCCGAGAGCAAAGAAAGAAGAACTGCGTCTGTAGTTATCATCTCGCACTCACCTTTTTTCCTTCTCGATTTGATAGTCATCCTCACGTGTCAAGTGAATTACCTACGGCTGCTCACTGCGCTCCAGTGAAAGTTTTGCACTGGGGTTTTGACAGTTTGGGGGCGGGGCTTATGGGCTCTTTTTGTGGTGAATGCGAACCCGTTAGCGAACAAAGTAGTCTGCAATGTGCAAATTCTAGCTGCTGTCACTAAAAATCCAGACATCTACCCTATTAAGTGTAGTATGGTTACCAGTTAGACAAGAGCACTGGTCAGGAAGTTCTGTTGGGGACCCCTGGCCTACCTTATGTAGTGTAAGTATGACGTGTATGTAAAAGTACTAATTAGGTGTCATTTTATTGTCTTAAATGTATATGATCAGAATCAAAGGCTGTTCTGCTAAACAAAACCTTGAGAAACTTATGCATGCATCTCCACTAGATTGGACTATTGTAATGGTCTCCTGACTCGTCTAACCCAAAAAGACCATCAAACAACTTCGACTCATTCAAAATGCTACTGCTCGAAACTTAACTAACTCCAAGAAGACAGAGCACATTCCAATTCTTAGAGCTCCAATTCTTAGATACTTACACTGGCTCCCTGTCGCCTACAGAATCGATTTCAAAGTACTACTTACGGTCTACAAATCAATGAATGGTTTAGCCCCAGATTATATTGCTGATATATTTGAAGAATAAAACCTGATAGGTCTCTTAGATCAGTAGGGACTGGTCAGCTACTGGTGTCTAGAGTTGAAACAAAGCAGGATGAAATGGCATTTAGTCATTACGCAGCTAGACAGTGGACTCGCCTTCCAGTGAGCATAAAAAATGCCCCAAATGTTACTACTTTTAGGTTCTTACTGAAAACAGTTTTATTCTTGACTGCTTGCACAAAATTGATGTGACGGCACTTTTTTACTTTTAATATCTGTTCTTAAAAATTTATATACTTTTCATTTTTAATTCTCATATTTATTCATATGCTTTTACTTATGTCTCTTTTTACTTTATGCATTTTATTTTCTTTAAAGCACTCGGAATGACCTTTGCGTACGGAAGTATGCTATAAAGATATCGTTGACTTTGATTATACCGTGTATATACCGTGTCTCTATAATGTTAGTTTTATTTCCTGCAGTTTTCGCCGCCACTTGGGGTACGGTAGCAGGCTGTAGCTTCCTTTACATGAGCAGATGGAGATACCCTATTGTTGGTTCTTCTCCGCACTTTATGTACTGTGTATTGTTGTATTGTACTGTGTTATGTACTTTTTTCACTTGATGTTGTGGGTCATATTTCTGGGTAATTTGGATCTGACATACAAACAGAGAGGAAAGTCAAAGGAAGCCAGTATATGTGTTTTATAGTTTTATTTTTACATTATGGATATTACATAGGTGTGTTTTCTTTCCAGAAAGCTGATGTATTTCACAGAGAAGGTTCCTTCCACAGTTATTAGATTTGCTGGGGGATTTTCTAACAAAGAATGTTGTCTCACACAATGCCATTATAACCCATGTCAGGACTGAGTAACACGCACTTAGTAAGATAATGCAGGTTAAACTGGACACCCTAAAACGTGCAAATGTAGTGTGCACCACGGTGTATCACGGAATTACTGCAAAGATTGAAGAGTGGCAAATGATTACTTGAAAATTTGTCAAAAAACAATTTTATGGATGGGTGGATTCATTGAAAATGTCTTATAAGTATTGTATGTGTGTTATGCATATATTAATATTGCTGCATCTTCTAGTAATAATTACAATATTGAAATTTATAAACTTTAGGCCTCCAAAGCAATGACTCTTAGCACTGAAACACCCAATATCAATTTGCGTCGTGACAGGGAGTCTTATAATAGTGCTGATATTGGACGGACCTTGGGTTGTCAAGGGCTGATTAATGACAATCTGATATACTGACAATGAATTTGTGCCTTTTAGTTGCATACATTTGTATGAAATGACCGTAAATGGCTTTAGTAAGACATTGGCTTAAATTGGCTTTCTGTTCAGCTGGGATAAAAATAAGCCCCAACACACAGCCCAAAGCCCTTTGGTGTCACGGGCAGGTTCTGCCACTCTGCAGTACTGGCGGGGCTTCCTGCTAACCTCCTGTGTCCCTCATTACCGTCTCCTTGCTTGCTTGCTTGCTTGTTGTGTTCCTACCTCATCCTTGGCGTGGCTTCCTCATTATCCTCATGTCATTCACCGGTGCTGCTCTCCCTTTAGTCTGTCTCTTCCCCTCTACTGCCGGGTTTTCTTCCTCTGTCCCTGGCGAGCTCAGCCCCCGCCTCCCCCTTCCTCACGGTATTGCGTGCACAGCCAGTCCCCTGTAGATGTCCCGTCCTCCGCGCCGGCTCGGACCCGTCTGCTCCCCACTCCCATCCCAAGCAGCCTTCGTTCAGCGGGAAGGGCTTATTCCCATTTGGCCCGGTTGTCTTGGACCGTGCCCACTGGCCCACAAACCACTGGTCAGCGCTCACCTCGCAACTAACGATCGGGCCCGAGCTAGCTTTTGTCTACAGATATCTCAGAGATTGTCCCACTACTGTTGTGCGGGATACTGGTACTGAAAAGGTACCGCGATACCGTATTTTTTAAATGGTACTGCATTTCCATAGTGCTAGCACTAATTGCCAGTTGTTTGATGATGGTGCCACTGTTTGGCTGTGCCTCCATCTTGGTCTCTGTTTCCATGTCTCTCTTATTGTGTTTCATTTGTCTCTTTACCGGAATGGTCTCACTGACATAGACTGAAATTCACTTATGGAAATAGTCAGCTATGGTTCAGTTCCAATTTCAGCAGAATGTATATATTCATTTTCTTACCCCTCTGGTATGGCGAAGCTCCCGCCGTTTGCTCATTGCTCCCGGCTGGGAGTGTGCTGGTACCCCGGGGGACCCACCATCGGAGGAGGGGGAGTAGGGCTCAGATGCTTCAGAAGCTGTTTACTGTCGCAAACTGACATCTGCTACCTCTGGCCTACCAAGAGCCGAGTATAATCGGGAGCTACATAGCTGGATCGCACCCAGACAGACATGTTCTTCTCATGTTTACTGACATGCTTCTAATGTTGCAGCCTGTGCAGTCAGGCAGTGTTTATCATGACGGTACCACTACCAGCTAACGTTAACACGCGGGTAACAGCAGGCCAGAAGGGCTCTAGTGTTGATCTTCTTCAGAAAGTGACAGCCAGGGTTTTACTTGTTTATTTTCTAAATTTCTGGCAATATTACTTTAAAATGTTTTAACTTTTTGATATGTAACTTTATAAAGTATTCATATAACAACTGGAAATTTTTTACGCAATTGCACTCAGTTTACATTAGCTTTACAGTGAAAAAGACTAAATTCATAATTTCTCAGATTCGCCCATGTATTGATGTGTGACGTAAGAATGCTGTTTTGGAAGGGAAGAAGCATTGCAGTGCAAGTATTAAAAATGTGCAGTGCAGATATTATTGTCATTCCTCAACTTGTCTTAAAGCGTTACTCACAGCAATTGAAATTCTTGACAATTGTAAGCAGATAATTGTTCATTATGAAAGCTGTTTTTGCCATTACGTGTATTTAATTAAGAAATTGCAGAGGCTCATTTAGTCATTGTTTTCAGTCGCAGCTCATTTTAAATTTCTTTTGCCTGTAATGAAGTGTCTATACTTCATGTTCCAGTTGAGCGACCCCTAATCATTGTCTCTCGACGGCACAAGAACATTCTGTCCTTCCTGCAGGCAATCAATATTTCAGCAGATTAGACAGGAGCTCGCATTAATAAGTCCAGGCATAAACATTGCTTTCTCTAAATAAATTATTTGTGAATCGCATTTTCTTGTTGTTTTTATTAGTGAAGGAAAAAATATGCATGAATGTTTTTCATTTCATTTTTTTCATGTACCATTACATATGTGCAGTTATGCCTTCACTATATAGGAGCCTTCAATAAATGTATTTATGAATGTATGGCACTTGCGTCCTCAGGCAACTTATGATAGTAGTAAGAGCAAATTCTACATACGCGCAGAAATGAAGTCACTTCTTTTACTGTCTAAAGAATAGCACAGTTAATTATGTTGCGGCAGAACTGCTGTATCTTGGATGTAAAACATTAGTAAGCTATCGGGGAAGAAAAAAAGGGCTACAAAGTTTGAGATTCTTCTCATTTTTATTTTGAAAGGGTAGGAATTCCAATTGCCAGCACAGAACATCTTACACGGCCTTTTCAATTCAATACACAAAAAGATTTAACCGAGTAGCAAGGGGAATAAAGGCTGAGGAATTCAGTCGGCCTGACCGGGCCAAGTAAAGCTGGTCCTGTATTATCTGCTGGTAATAATACAACCCTTGCAATACAGAAATACTTTATTGAAAAACTGACATGAAACACTTTTAATTTTTTGTCCATCATATAGCTCAGTGGTTGCAAGTTGACACTTTGATTTACAGAGAATTACAGGGATTTATTTTTCAAAATGTCAAAGATCTGAAGGCCAAGGACCTGTGGAAAATGATGATGGTAGAGACTGATAATAGTGGGGTCGTGTTTTTTCCTGTATTTCTTGGTATGGTACTGTATACTGCATTTAGGATGCTGAACTTATTTTATAGTAATTTCATAAAAGTTTAAGTCTAATTCTGCTGAGAAAAGAGATCACATCTGCTACTTTCTCCTAAAAATTGTATTAATGCCCATGTGAGATATTCAGATTGCATAAATACAACTGTGTTCAGTTTATGTTTCAAGGGGCCCACCTTTCAGTCAAGCTAATATATTATTATTATTATTCACATTAGAGGACGTGTGAGAGACAGGAGGTGATGGGGCTGCTGGGTGGCTCTGGAAAGAAATGGAAATGACTTACTGTAAGTTCAGTAGAAGCAAGACAACTACAGTCTGGAAGCAAAACTAGAATCAGAGACGTGAGTGTAATTTCGAGAACCAGCGACAAGTATCTGGTATAAATGAAACTTTTGCTGAGTATATATGGAGCCTGCAACATCTGGTGTAATTTAATGTAAGATAAAATTATGAATAAACAAATAGAATAC
>JAODKN010000039.1:5067958-5080725 GCA_026774425.1 Petrocephalus zakoni | reverse complement strand
ACAGTGTGCATACGTATAAGTACTAGTATACCTTATACAGTGTGCATATGTATAAGTACTAGAATACCTTATACAGCATGCATATGTATAAGTACTTGTATACCTTATGCAGTGTGCATACGTATAAGTACTATCAATCAATCCATCAATGAAATGTATTTATAAAGCACATATAAAACAACTTCCGTTGACCAAAGTGCTGTACAAGTATAAAACAATAAGTCAGCAAGTACTATACTGCGTATATACTTAATATACATCGCGCACTATCACAACAAACCACAGGACACAAATCAATGAAAAAAAATAAAAAGAATAAAGTAAAAATAAATACAATAATAATAGTAATAAATAAGATAAAATAAAACCAGCTTAAAATCAGGACAAATGAAGAGCGCATGAAAACAGTTTTAAGCAGGGTTTTAAAGCGATTAAGATTCTGGGCAGCCCTCAGCTGCAAGGGGAGGCTGTTCCACAGGCTGGGAGCTCTACCACCTCTAGTTTTAAGCTTTGTTCTGGGGACATGCAATAATTGGTGGTCAGAGAATCGCAGGGCTCTAGATGGGGAGTACGGAGCAAGAAGCTCCGACAGGTAAACAGGGGCCAAATTATTTAGGCTTTTAAAAACAAAAAATAATACTTTAAACTGGATCCTGAAATGTACAGGAAGCCAGTGGAGGGAGGCCAGTATGGGCGTCATATGGTCACATTTTCTTTTCCCGGCCAGAAGGTGAGCTGCTGCATTTTGAACGGCTTGTAGTTGTTGAAGTTGTGACTGACTAAGACCTATGTATAGCGAGTTACAGTAGTCAAGGTGTGATGTGATAAAAGCATGAATTACCATCTCGAACTCTTCAGGGGGGATGTAGTGCTTAATAAGTTGGAAAAAGGTGGACCTTACAACTGAGCTAATCTGTTCATCCAACTTAAAGGCCGAGTCAAAAATTACCCCAAGATTTCTGGCATACTGATGAGAAAACGATGCCAGAGATCCAATAGCACTGTCATAACCACTAAGGAGATTAGACTTTCCAAAAACAATAATTTCTGTTTTGCTTTTATTCAGTCTAAGAAAGTTTATCTCCATTCATGTTTGAACATCTCTGAGACAGTTCAACAAAGTCTGAAACGATGGGTGACTATTTGATGGGATAGACAAATAGATTTCAATATCATCAGCAAAACAGTGGAAGGCGATCTTGTGCTTCCTGAAAATGGATCCCAGTGGAAGCATATACAATGAAAACAGAATTGGACCTAAGATGTAGCCTAGGGGTACCCCACAGCTAAGCAAAGACACTGTGGATGAATATTTCCCTAGCTGGACTGAGAAACTCCTGCCTGACAGGTATGATTGGAACCATTTAAGAGCAGAACTTTTAATTCTAACACGTCTCAAGGCATGATAACAGGATGCTATGGTCTACTGTATCAAAAGCTGCAGTCAGGTTCAATAGAACCAGAATGGCAGAATTGCCAGAGGCAGCTGCTAATAGCAAATCGTTAAACACTCTTATAAGAGCAGTTTCTGTGCTGTCGTGCCTTAAAACCAGACTGAAATATTTAAGAGATCCCATTAAATTCAAGGTGTGCCTGTAACTGGTTATAAATGACCTTTTTTAAATTTTAGATAAAAAAGGGAGTTTAGAAATGGGCCTGAAATTGGAGAGGACAGAGTGATCCATGTTGGTCTTTTTGATCAGCGGTGGTACTACAGCATGTTTAAAGGCAGCTGGAACACAGCCGGACATCAAAGATGAGTTAATACATTCCGCAACATATGGTCCAATGGAATTCAATACATCCTTGCAAAGGTGTGGTGGAATGGTGTCAAGGGGACAAAAAGATGCCCGCAGATGCTTAATTATTTCACTTAGGGTAGAGAGAGAAACTGGTTCAAAATGATGAAAAAGAGCTTGGCAAGTAGAAAAGGTGGAGGGGTCTAAAGCAGAGGTAGATGGTAAACATCTAATATTTGCAATTTTATCTCTAAAAAAGTTAAGAAATTGTTCACAGAGTGCAGGTGAAGGTTCAATAACAGCAGAATCAGAAGGATTAATTAAACTATTCAGAGTATTAAAAAGAACACTGTTTTTGACAGTTGTCACAACCTCTGAGAAGTGTTGTGATCTCGCTGTTCTAACTGCGCTCTGAGACTCCTGAAGACTGTTTCTGAAGATGTCCAGTGAGATTTGAAGATTGTCCTTCTACCACCTTCTCTCAGCCCGCCTGCATGAGCGTCTGAGAGCACGCGTGGTCTCATTTAGCCACGGTTCAGTCGCTGGTTTTGAGCATTTAATCCTCGTAGGAGCTACTGAGTCCAGAGTATTAGAACATGTAGAGTTGAACAGTTCACACAGTTCATCCGTATTGAGATTACTACAATTTGCACTGATAAAGAGTCGTTAAAAGCAACAGAGAAACGAGCGGCAGTTGAAGGGTTAATGGTGCACACACGTAGAGCCGGAGCACGAGGTTTAACGCGGGAGGATGGCAGCGTGACAGTAAACAAAACCGCAAAATGGTCTGATATGGTCCGATTTAATAATTTTTTATAAATTGAAAACAATATTCCATTGTCATTCCTCATCCCCAATATCATCTTTGATTTAAAAACAAATATTTAAAACCTAACTTTTAAAATTCCTTTTGTAATTTCATACACTCCCTGAGTTAGAGTTGCACTGAGTAAAATTTAGCATTAATATAAGCCTTGCGTTTCTGCACTCTACTGCAAACAAATGTCTGCACCTTAATTTCAATCCTTTTCATTTGGTTCAACCAGCATGAAAATGATATTAATGGACATATTTAACAGAGCACAGCAGGGGGACAGTAATATTCACTTACTGTCCTGTATTCCAGGCAACTCAGCCTGTATTAAAGGATTTAGGTCTGACTTCAGACCATTAAGCAGACAGCTGGACGGCATTGGTGGCTGCTGACCAGAATGTTTAGTCAAGCAAACGCACGCTTCATAACTATTAGTGGTCCCCCATGTGTAATTTCAGACCTGGTAACATATTAGTCACCACTATAAATATTACAGTAAATAGTAGAATATTCATTGCAGTGTAGCACGAAACATTTTCCACTGGTTGCCAATATCAATCAGATATACTCCTACACGTATTTAGCCTCTGCTAATCCTTCTCAGTCTTTCAGTTGTGTGACTATTAACCAGCTGAGCTGATGCTCAGAAAGCAATGCTGACCAAATTATGTTTTTCACAATTTTCAACAAATGTGCCCTTTTCTGAAATGCAGTTATTGTGCGACTAGGAATAGAGTTAATGGAGTGAATTGGTTAAAGTATAAGTCCATTAACAGCTTTAGATTACTGCCTTTCTCTACATTACACGTGCAACACAAACACACCAATCAAAAGGCAGAACACCGTCATACCTGTAAATCAAATTTGTACCCTCACTATAGTTTTATTTGATAGCAATGTTTGTGCTCTCCTCATGTCCCCTAAATGCCAGCTTCTGTCAACCCACGATGAAAAACGACTCAGTCGGCCGTTTCGGAATCTCACAGTCTTTTCTGAGCCAGTGTGCTTGCCTAGCCGGAAATGCACGCCTTCCTCAGTCACACTGTCAATACTCACTAGGGCTGCCACTTTTGATCTGAAGAAATAAAGGGGCCGTGATGATAAAATTTTCAAATTGGAGGGGATGGATCAGACGGTCCAATAATACTGGACAAATTGGTATACTTAAACTATACCAATTCCATGATACCAAGCTAACAATGAATCCTGGCAAACAAAGGAATTTATCTTCCCTGATGGTTGAATTCACATTATGAATGGTTAAACGTGTATGAATCACCTTTGGGTGAAGAACGCGCTCATAATTAGGAAATGCACTGCTTCACTGGGTGGGTTAAAAAATGTGTCACGTTACATAACAATCCAATCAACTACTAAATAGAAGGTGATGAAATACATTGATGTCTGTTAGCTTAGTGAAGCAGAAAATGTATTTGCTGATGTTACTTTTGCCCACTTAAGAGTGGTGCAGTTTTGCACAATATAAGACAAATTTTAAACAGTTAGTTTCACATGTAAATGGTCGTTGTGATTATACATTGGCATAAAAATGATATTTTATGCGATATGATTTTTTTTTGGCGAAGCTGTGCTTCATCTATTGTCAGTAAACTACTCAGTAAACTAGTCACTGCTGGATAGACATGAAGGGAAAAAAAGCTAATGTGTATTTGCTGACAATATTTCTATTTATACTTAACATTAAAAATAGATGTTCAGCAAAAATATTTGAATGAGTAAATGCGGGAACAGGATAAAATATCTGATGATCAGCAACCATGTCAACTGAATATAACACTATTTTCCATTTGTCCATGCATTGTTTTAGATGGATTCATTATCATTATTATTTGCAACTAAAAATTTACCAGGCACCCATTACACAATTTGTTGTCATGGTTACTGGACAACTGCACCCTGAGCTGTGCTGAGGAACACATGACACGTACAAGTTTGAATCTAAGTATGGTGCAGGAAGAAAGGAACAGCACAGGATGACAAGCAGAGCTGTGGAATCCAGGAAATAGCATTATAAGGATAAATAAGACAGAAAAGGGGCTAAACTGGAGGTCTAGTGGTGAGAGACAGAACCAACACCTAATGGATAGAGGCAAGCCGCATAAACTGCAATGGAATAACAATGCCGAAAACAAAGAAAACGAGACTTACTAATAACGCTGGCGACCCAGCATCACTCTCTACAGCCATGCTGTTTATGTAGGCCACAAAGCTAATTAGTTGGGTCGCAGATCTGCCGGGAAAAGTCATAACATTTGCCATCTGCTGAAATGTGACTCTTGAATCGAGTACCAGTTAGGCCAATTATGAGGTCAACTTTTGTCTGTCCTGATTCTGCAGCAAAGTAGTTCACATGTAATGGGCTTTGTCACTTGTCCCTGGAGTCATCATTAGGTTATACTGGTAAATCTATAGTAAATATTTTTATATCAGTTGTTAAAGTTGCCAAAAACGTGCGCTGTGATGGCCTGGAGCCCCATCCTTGATTGGTTCCCGCCTTGCACCCGGAGCCTCTGGCCTCACCCCCACGACCCAAGATAGGAAAAGCGGTTTCAGAAAATGGATGGATAGATGGATGGATGGATAGATCAGTAGTTAAATATTTTCAAATATTGTTTGCTAGCTGTGGCCGAATAAAGAGTGATGAGAGTTATTCAGCTAAAGGCAAATCTCGGTTCACCTTAATATTTTTAGTCATGTTTTTTTAACATGGCCATGTGTGTTGTGTCCACTTTAATGCAGGTCGATCCTGAAGAGAAGGGTTTTATTGCAAGAGCACAGATCAAAATCGTACAATCCAGGTCGAAGCCAGAGGGATGAAACGGCATCTAAAGTGATAGGCAAGACGGTGGCTGGGCACAGACACAGATCAGACGAAACGCATCAACCTGTTAGAGGACGAAGGGAGAACTCTGAGTCTAGGACAAACAAATGGAATCAGAGGTAGAAACGGTATGGGAAATATACTCTAATTATTAGAAGGAGGTCTCCCACCAAACTGGCCACCAAACAAAAGTTCTCACTCTAATCAGGACAGCTTGGATGTGTGGCCCCAAAGAGGAACCACCAGGGAAATTAGGACATGGGCGGGAGTGGGCTTTACTTTCTAGGCAGGTGTTATGGACGGGGATCTCTAGAGACAAGAATACAAGAAAGGAGAGGGATGTTAACGGGTCTTCTCAGGGCTGTTCCATAACAATGTCCCCAGGTGGACAATGCTCTCTGATGGAAATCTTCAGTGACGGAGGGGTCCGGGACGAGCTGTGCCAGAATCCACAGCCATCTTCCAGGATGGCAGACACCCAAAAAGCAACGGACAGTATACGCAGCATTGGGGAGGTGAGGGGGCTGATGGCATGTGGTTTGAGGGGGGAGACATGAAAGGGTGCGTCATTAGAGGCTACCTCAGGCAAACCACTGGAGGACAGTTTGGATTTTCTGAAGTAGGGTTGTACAGTATGAGGCACGGAGACCAAAAACTTGCTAGGGAAAAATTCTGTGATTTGTCAATGGAGTCCCCTGACTTCGACTGAATATAGAGATGGATTGATTTAATGGCTTCAGTTGCACAAGGTAAATATTATAGGTATAGCAAACACTTTTTGAAGTGATTCATCGTGGTCTCATTTTTATATCACAGAAACCTGGCATTTTAACAGGGGTGTGTACACTTTTTATATCCATTTTATATTATACAGTACATATATTTATATTATACGTATATGAAAACCAGCGATTAATTAAGTATTTTACTATATATTCTTACAATACATTTTGCATTATATTTCGCAATATAATATTTTGACAAAAAAATATATTGAAATGTTCATGTATTTTAATATATTTTGTTTAAGGGGTATCTGATCATTTTGACTTTGTATACAGAGATGACACGTGGTGTGGAATTTCCTGTTGTGCAACTGGACTAGGTTTCAGAACAGCAGTGTATTCTTACACTGTACAGATGTTCATATGGTGCTTTCATGCATCATGGAGACCTTAAAACGAAGCCTTTATTAGGCCATTTCTAATGCTGTGAAGCTGTCTGGGTACTCCACAGTCGTGTGAGTTCGGTCTGAAAGGCTGCCACCATTTTATGTTGGTGAGTAGCAGTGAAGTGAATTTGCAGCAGACAAAGAAACAGGTAAGCCTACTTTCTTAAACGGTGTCACGCGGCTGGCAGAAATATTTTATGCATTGGCAGAATTGCCCTCTGCTACCAGCTCTCAACAACCGTTGCCATGGCTTTCAGTTTGGTAAATGTAAAGGTTTCTGGTTTCAAGGTGTCATATTGTAATGAGCAAATTATGTAGCCAATTTTATTAGTGTTTTATTACATTTTTAATTGCTTACCTGTCTGCTAGGCTATACACTGATGGTGCCTGTATTTCCTGACATTGGTCATTTTGGTTGTCCTACCCTAGTAAATGGGAATGGCATAGTCTGAGAGTGAGAGCTTCTCCCCTGAATGTCACACCTTCTCAGTTCACAAATTCTCACCAGCCAACAGCTACCCCTCTTCCTTGAATGCTAAGTGGACTATTTAGGTCCCTGAGTGTAAAGTGGCAGGAGGATTTTTTGGTTTGATTTTGGATAGTGCAGTATATGATGCTTGGCTTGATTTCTGTTTTTTTTTTCCCCCCAAATACTGTGTTTACAACTGATCCACTTTTGTCTGGCACCCAACTCTATCTAGGAATAGAGATTTGCCTTTATGAGTTTAATTCAGCAAGCTGATCCTAACTGACGGGTTTCTCGTTGTCATGACACTGACAAGCCACATGTAGAGTAGAGGATTTACAAAGTCTAAAACAATTTTCTAATATTCTGCAGACATAAATGTCAGAGAGGGTATGTGGTTCATCAGATCTTAGATGACATCCCTGTTCCAGCTAAAATTATGGATGCAACAGGACAAGCTGTTCAAATGCAGACTTTCCTGTTCCCGTAACAGTTCCGTTTTTTGTTGAGTGTGCTGACAAGAATTCATTCCAATTACCAGCAATTTACAAATCTCTAATCAAGCATCCATGTCCTCTAAACATGTTTTAAAATTAAATGCATAAGGGAACAAGGAGTTTGCAAAAACCTTAAGGGCAGAAATGCATATTAGATCTACTGTATTGTCAGCTCATTGACTCTGCAGCATTATTGATATAATATTATAATATCTAAGGGAAGGGAGTTTTCTTAGTGTTAATGTGCAGTACAGCTGTCAAGCCATTTAACTTCTGGCAGCTGCCGGTGTTGTATGGGATGCAGGGCAACATCTCTCACATTAGTTATAATGTAACTGGAGTTAATGCTTATCTCCTGCCGGTCTTATGTTAGAGGGGCTAATTATGTATTTAATAGAAATGCTGTGATATTTTAATATGGTGTCTTATCTTAGAAAGATAATTTATTCTTTAAAATTAATTTGAGCCCCACAGTCATAACAGCTTAAAATAGATTTATAAGCAATAAAAGTGCCGGAAAAGTGTAGGATCTGCTAATAAATGCATTTAAAGCAAGAACAAACAGATGTTTCGTGGATAAATGAAGTGAAGCATCACCTCAGCGTCGACATGGCCCTCCCCACCACCCCAAGCTGTCACAGATGCAAAGGTCCATGAAATTGAAGGTGGAGAGCAGACATTGAGTGCATAGGCATGAAGGTCAGGGGTGTCTGTCAGGCTGGGGACATACTCGATTAATTCCCACTCAATGTCTATCTAAGTGAGTCAAATAAGAAGCGCATGCCCAGCTTGGGATTAAAGGCACAATACTGGATGTTCGAGTGAAGCTTATTATCCAAATAGGCTTTATACCACTTACTTCGTAATCTTTTAGGCCTCACCACAGTTATGATCATTTTTGAGTTCAAAATTTGTGAAGCACATTTATTAACTGCAGTTATTAAGATTTGAATGGCATATAAGTTTTTGCTTAAAAAGGGCAGATTAATGATTAATTAATGAACAGCCTGCCTGGGGGGGTCGCCTTGTAGCCCCATCTAGTTTATTATTATTATTATTATTATTATTATTATTATTATTATTGATTTTTTTTTGAGTGAACTTTTATTGAGATACTTGGCCCGATAGTAAACACTGCTCAGAGGATTGCGGGAACCAGACTCCAAAATCTGGATACAGTTTATACTGGCCGCTTATGCAAGAGGGCCAGCAACATTATCAAGGCCTCAGCCCACCCAGGTTACAAACTGTCTGTCCCGCTTCCATTAGGCAAAAGATACAAAACCATCAAGGACACATACCAACAGATTGAGGAACTGGTTCCCCAGAGCTGTAGCCTCCATCACACCCCCCTCTCCCACACAACCACACACACACTCACACTCTATCGATGTACAGCCATAGCTGCTGAAAACTAAGGACGGCAATCAAACAAATCTTATTGGCAGTTTATTTGTTTGCAAGTTGGTGATTGGTTAAGACTGAATGGAAAGACCAACTCTAAATGTATCTCATTTTGGAACTCTTTCTATGTCTTTGTGTATTGTCTGGCATGCGTATGCGTAAAATGGATTTTACAAGCCTGATCAAAGGAAATGCGAGGAAAGCATGGAGCAAAACATTCTAATAGTAAGAACTTGTTTTATAACCTTCAGGAAATTAACTCTGAAAAGTTATCAGTGGTCTGTGCTAGATTGCGGACCCCCTGCGGCCCTACACAGGACAAGCTGTTGCAGAAAATGGATGGATGGATGGAGGGAGTTACTAATATTTAATAGTTTATAGTTAATTGTTGTATAATTTTGGAGAGAGGGAGCAGAAGACGCCCGTAGGAAGCGAAGCCCAGGGGTTTCTGAACTCGGCCGCTGTTTCCGGGTGGAAAATGCACCTTAAAGGGCAGCCTGACTGTGCCACTGGGTTTAGAGAAAAGGCATCTGCCAGATCAGTGAATGGAAGTGGGCAGGAGACTCCTGCTGAACAACAAGTGCCCCTTGTTAGACCTTCCAGCACTTTGTGACAGTTCTGGCACGGCAGTATTCTCACAATAGCCCTGTGCATAAATAAAGCCCACCTGGAAAAATACAAACATCTTCCCGTTGAGGCATCTCACCTGGTGATGCTGTTTCTGAATGACAAATGAATCTCAGACAAGCTAAGGATTTATCCTTAAGCGTGTTGGCATTGGAGCTGGAGTTCTGGGTTATACCGAGGTTGCTTACCCTCCACCTTCACGCTCTGGTGCTCCTGCTACGCTTCTGTAATGGTGCTCATGCTGACGCAAGAAGAACGTCTTTGTTTCTCAGGAATATCTTCCCTATTCTGTATTTTTCATAAATCTTTAACATGTCAGAAGAAGTATGGGACCTTTTGTGGGCTCTCATATGCTCAGGGGAAATGGCCATGGACATCTTTCTAACTAAATAATTCTAGGCAGAAAGGAGAAACAGCATCATTCTACTTGACCTAGATTCTATGAATAAGTAACACAAGTAATAGGCCCTAATCCAGCCAACTTGTAGGCTTTTTGATGTGTTTTATGGAGCCTCAGTGTTGCCTCCTTAACCACTCAATACCGGTAATCATGCTTCCGAGTTTTTTAGATGGCATGAGGAGGTTTCCAACATTTATGCAAGTGATTTATGCTTATAATTCCCCCCAGAGACCATTAAAGTATCATCTCATCTAAAACAAATATGGCTTGGGATGCGCTGCTTGCCAATCACGGGCAAAAATGCTGTAACAGTTGTACAAATTAAACTGACATCATTTTACTGAAGGACAGAGGAATTAAATCAAGTAGACACTACAAAAGTGCTTCCACTTTACTATAAGAATTACTATGAATTACTGATTCCCAGAGGTCAGGTTGTACGATTCATCCAGTCAGCGAGCAACTGTTGGAATGCCCCATGTGATTTGCAAAAGGGATAAGAAAGTAGACTTACAGGATGCTGAATCTGCTATCGCCTGCACGTAGCTTTCTGTTAATAGCAAAATATTATTTAGAGGAACTTATAGTCTATTCTAGATAAAGTCTCAAGGTTGGAACATAAAAAAATACCTTTATAAATGTGTTAATTTTAACTAGTTAGTTACTAGTTTAGTTTTTAAGTTGCATGACCAATAGATCTGCTGCTAATTATGCTCAGCAGGTGCTGTCCAGCCACCTGGCTAAAGCTGAATCCAAGAAATCCGGGAGATGTGTGACAAGATACTGATGGGGCCAGGGGATGTGTAATGAGGTACAGATGGGGCCAGGGGATGTGTAACGAGGTACAGATGGGGCCGGGGGATGTGTAACAAGGTACAGATGGGGCCAGGGGATGTGTGATGAGGTACAGATGGGGCCAGGGGATGTGTAATGAGGTACAGATGGGGCCGGGGGATGTGAAACAAGGTACAGATGGGGCCAGGGGATGTGTAATGAGGTACAGATGGGGCCAGGGAATGTGTAATGAGGCCAGGGGATGTGTGATGAGGTACAGATGAGGCCAGGGGGTGTGTAAGGAGGTACAAATGGGGCCAGGGCATGTAAGGACAAGTCAAAGGTTTTGTGAATGCAAATTGAAAACTGGGTTTTGTGTTTGCTGTTCTGAGAAAAGAATGGGAGGGATCAGGAAGTGTGCTTTGGCAATGCAGGAAAACTATAAAACCAGCAGTTGGATTGGCCTTTAGGCAGAAACCCACACAAACAGAGGGAGAACGTGCATCTCCATGCACAGAGCTGCAGGCAGGAGCTGTGAAGCTACAGCACTAACCACTGAGCCACCTGTCACCCAAGGCCAACACGCTATCATTCCCGAGCAATATCGGCTCGTACAATGCCGTCTATTCACGGCTCTGCTTTCATGCTGAGTGTACAGAATACGAGGGAGGGCAGCTTTTTCTATAAGAAAAGGCATCTGCAGCGGTGGCGGAAAATTGTTCATTGATGAAAGAGGTAAAAATTAGTCGTGTAGATCAACAGTCTCAAGTCATGTCAACTGAGAGTGCGGCACCAGCAACAAATCAAACGGCCCAGTCCAAAAAAACAACAAAAACCAACAAAATACCACGTAACTGTGGTTGCCGTGGTCCGAGGAATGAAAATGTGGATGTGGCACATTTATGGGAGCACTAGTGTATGGAGAAGAGCATGCATTCAGTCTGAGAAGTGCAGGCTGGCGATATAATTGTGACATCTGTACTTCCATTGGCCATGCCATTAAACAGAAGCTGTATGTTTTATTTCACTGTTTATTTTTTTGTAAAAAATGTCAACTCTTTAAATCAGCAATATGTTCTAACGGAATGAGAAAACAGAATGGCATCTCACCCAGGGCGCATAAGTGCCGTCCCGACCTGCCTTAGAGGTTCTGAATGTTATATAAACAAATGTAGTAATGGGGGGGTCAATTAAGCAAGTATTTTACTGTTTTTCAAAAATGATTACCATTCGCTTCAATCTCAATGTATCAAAACCATCATTTAAAAATGGAACCTCGTTCTGCGGCATCCCAGCTCTGTCATTCATGAGTGGATTTGATTGTGTTATAGCGATTCGCAAAAAAGGTGTTCTGTGAGGAAAGGTGAGGAAAGGGAACTTGAAGTAGTTGAGAGACTTGCAAACTTGGAAGATAGAACAGTCGCCTTCTGCGGAGACATGCCCCGCACCCATTAAAAGTGCAGCTATAAAAATGTTCCTTTGTTAAGTTCAATGTAACTGAAAAAAATCATTGCATAGTGAATTACTTCTTCCATCATTTAAGGTGCCTGAAAGCATAAACATTCCAGAAATTTTACCCCATCTATTTTGCATTAGTCGTACTTTTTCCCGAAGCCGTCTAAAGTGTAAGTATGAATAAGTAGGGCAAGAGAGAGATCCTGCCATTGAATTATGTCAAGCTACTGCATCTGTACAAAAAATATATAGAAGTAGCAACGCCCCCCCCCCCCAAAAAAAAAAATTTAATTAAATAAAACTTACAATGGAGGCTGGGAAATGATAGGATTTGTCACCAAACTTTTGTCATGAAAATACATACATTTTACGTACTCTTTTAAATCTTTTAATGTAGGTTTGGGGTACATGGTGGGCACTATGAATTGTTATTTTAAGTGGCGGGTATTTTTTTCCACTAGTCCCTTACCGATGCTAGTATTCCTTTGGTGGAACCCGTCTAACAGTGTCCCCTTACCGATGCCGGTATTCCTTTGGTGGAACCCGTCCAACAGTGTTCCCTTACCAATGTTGGTATT
>JAODKN010000039.1:5024257-5052268 GCA_026774425.1 Petrocephalus zakoni | reverse complement strand
TGATGACTGCTGCCATTCACTGAGGCCTGCCTGTTAGTTCAACATCTCCAGCACATCTTTGTTAGTGGATTGTCTGGGCTCAGTTTCCACAAAAGAGAAACAGTACGATGAAGATGCTTTAGACTTGTTCCAGTACCACCTATAGTAAGTAGTTAAATAATCACACTAGCTATCATACTCTAGCATATCAGAGGGAATCTTATTCACTGAACAGAAACCAAGCTGTTCTGCAATTCATCCTTCTGTCAAAATAACTCCATCGAAACACTAGAATCAACAGCCAAATAAGCTTCATCTATCTTAATGGCTTATGAGGTTAAAGGAACCTCAGTTGCATCCTTTTTGAAATGGAGAACATACTATTCCCAGTTTTAAAAAAAGCCAGCTTCATTTATAAAATAATTCCTTCTAAACAAAAACAACACCAAGAAAAACATCCAAACAAAGCAGGCACCCTTTACCATATTCACTAAAAGGAGGAACAGAGACATAAAAGGAGTTTCTGGAAACCAAATAACGTGGTGAGACACTGACCTGTGAATCTCGCTGCTGCAGGAAACGCATCACTGAGGCCGAGCCACTTCCTGTCTGTTAGACCACAGTCAGAATGGCTCCTTTCTTTTAAAGTTAGAGTGGAAATTCTCCCCTTTCATTGTGTCTTTTAAATGTTTAACTTTTGCCTTACCTATTCCAGTGACCAGTAACATTTTTTATTTCACCTAAAGATGATCCTCATCATTGATTATCAATATTTTATTAGTTAACTTGCTTTAACTCAAATAAATTGATGAATTGATGATTGTGGTTATATATGAATATATAGTTCTGCAAGATTTTGCCTCATTATATATTTTTCATACATAGACTATGCAATATGCAAAATGCTACTTATAACTGAAAAAGTCTTTCCAGTATGCATCATTTACAATATATTAAAAAATGTATGGTTATGAAAAAAAATACAGACATATAGCTGACAAAACAGACAATAAAGAAGCAATCTGAGTAAAGATCTGCCCTTTCTAAAAAAAGCAAGGATTTTGATAAAACAAGTGAATTTGCAGTGATTCCCTCCCTTCCATGGTGATATCTGTCCCATCCCAAGTGATATCCCTCCCTTGAAAGGTGATATCCCTCCCTTGCAGGGTGACATCCATTCAATCCTGGGGGATATCCCTCCCTTGAACAGTGATATCTCTCCCTTGCAGGATGATATCCCTCCCATGCTTATCTTGCAGGGTACTCTCCCTCCCATCCCGGGGGATATGTTTACCTTGCAGGGTGATATCCCTCCCATCCCGGGGGATATGTTTACCTTGCAGGGTGATAGCCCTCCCATCCCGGGTGATATCCCTCCCATCCCGGGTGATATCCCTCCCTTCCAGAGTATGTTCCCGCCCTATACCCTGTGCAGCTTGGAATGGGCTTCAGGTTGCTCTACAAAATATTTCATTATTACTGGCTGAAAAATAGATGAAAAAATGGAACTGCATTTTGCTTTAATTGTTTATGAAATACATATAGACCTCATCAATTCCCTCAATAATCATAATCGATTTGAATTGCCTTGTGACCAATGCTTTACTCCCCTACTGTTAACAGACTCGACCCCCTGTGCTGAATGTCAGTAGTTACACTTGGGTAGACTGGCAGCTAGCTGCACAGGTTTCTTTTCAATTGATAATGAAGATAAGGTAGTACTTTCATTCTACAACATGAGACCATAAAATACACAGATATCCTGTTTTGGTGACGATTCCTAATTGACTTATTTAGCTCTTATAAAAGCATCAACAGTCATATGAGTGTGAAAATTCAGACATTCTCCTTTATTCTCCTCACCCTTCTTTATCTGAACTTAACACTGGATTTTAGGAACATGAAAAATATTGTAATTCTGCCTTGTATTTGTTATGGAATTTGATGTTTTACACTGAGTGATGCAACCAAAGTTCCAAACTCCAAAATACATGCCAGATGTTGCATCAAGCAGGCGGTCAGCACAATGAGCTTGTCATGCAAACTTTCTGAAGCGAAACATGCATTCCTTAGCTGTTATTTCCACCTAATCATTCACAGTATGGCCAAACGGCAGATGGAATAGCAAAGCACATCATGTCATGTCTAGACACTGAGTGGTGGACTGCAGTGGGACTCGTCAAGGCCTCGTTACCTGCCCAGTCTGGGAAGAGAGCAGTGAGCAGGTCAGAGGGGACACCCTGGTATCAAGTGTGATACAATAGCTGTTAATTACAGTCAGAACTATGTAAACAGGCAAAAGGAATGAGCTGCAATAAACTGCAGAGAAATCTGCCATCTGTGCATTTCCTGTGCCAGTTGTAATGACAGCATGTTGCATCATCAAAGGCTGTACCAGTGCAACGGGAAATAAGCGGCCACTTAGGGATCTGTTTCTGCTCTGTGAGCAGGTGCTTATGGGCATGGGAACGCCGCTGTGCCACAAAGCTACTGGGAGTCCTATCACTCCACTTAGTCGTGTTTACGTTGGAAAAATTTTATAGACAAAAAAAAAAAGTCTCACATTTAGTATTCACAAAAACTTGATTAGGAATATACTTCTCCAAAAACTCTGGTGAAAGGAGACAATGTACATGATTATGTTGCAGATCACCAGCAGTCGTCAACAAAAACATGCAAAGCCAAATTATTTTTCACCTTTCTATGCATTCCTGAGCCTTCCAGCATTTTTATGTCAGGTTTTCATATGCACAACACATACTGATCAGTAATAGCGTCAATATCTATGACTATAAAAATAGCCACACCTGTGCTATACAGGGTTATACAGGGTTTTATTATTGCTGAGGTCATGGTGCCATATTTATTCCTAGCAATATACAATACAAAAAAGTAATGCTGCTGCTGCTAGGTCAAAGACGTCCCCAAGGACCACCAGATGATCCCCAGTATGTGCTGCAGAAGCTTTCGTGTGGGATCGGGCCCAACAGGCCTCACACGCCTCAGTGAGCCTTAGGCACCCATGACCCTGTCACCGGTTCACCGGTTGGCCTTCCTTGGACCACTTTTGTTAGGTACTGATCCCTGCACCCCGGAAATCTAGAATCAAAATTTGGTCAAAGTCACTCTGATCCTTAGGCCTGCCCATTTTTCCTGCTTCCAACACAACAACTTAAAGACCTGAGTGTTCAGTTGCCTTATATATAATGGCACCCGTGACAGGTGCAATTGTAACGAGATAATCAGTATTATTCCCAGCACCTGTCACTGGTTTTAATGTTACAGCTGATTGGTATATTTGACACTTGTTTTCCATGTAACATTCAGCAATACTGATTTTTCGCCACCTTATTAAAATTCCATCACAAGTCTATCACACACGATTTTTCTTAATGCCACGATATTTCCAAAATCACTTAATTCTTCTTGAGAGTTTCTGAGTCCCTTTGTGTGTTTTGAACAATGACTCACCAGTCTAAGCTCATCACAAAGGCAGGACAGTTGTGACTACAGGCTGTAGTGTGTTGTTTAATGGAAATAGTGACCTGTAAGAAAATGTGATGCAAATCCTCATGTCACCATGTACAGCGCATGGTTTTAATTTTAACTGACAGTCTGCCTGAGACAAATATATTTGCTTTAAGCTACAAGAACAAACTCCCAGTTCGGTGCTCATCCATAAGAGATACATCCTGCATAGCAGCCAAATCCATACGGTCACCTTCCACTCTTTTCAAATATGATATAATTCATATTTCATTTTTAATCTTAATATAAACTATTAGGCAATGCTTTACACCAGTTCCTTCAAAATGTCTTTATAATTCTTCATAGAACATTCATAAGCAACATATAACAGCCTTAATATACATTAATATCAAACATTATGCAATTTTAATGTTTGTTATTATTATATAATGTATATTAAAGCTGCTGAGGTATGTGTGAATGTTAAGGTGTACTTACATGCTGCTTATGAATGTTCTATGAATGCTTTATGACAGTGCAGCTGCATCACTCTAGTTGCATTCCCTGACATAGTGCCTCCCAACTCTCCAGAGTGCCACTGGGGCCCAGCCAGCAACCTCGTTACCCATTTCTGCTTGTCCAGAAGGGAGCTACACTGGGGGCTTTGTGTGAATGAGCTGGACATACAAAGCAGACCTTTCCCCTGGAGAACAGCCTTCCCTATGCCCTGCAGCACCCCTTTTCACTTGGGATATCAATAATTCAGTCTCCTCAGAGAAAGTGAGGCCACGTGAAAGACAGAGAGAGCATTAGGAAAGCAAACAGTGACAGTGTTTGACAGCTGAATGGAATATTTACAAAGCCCCTCTGCTCAGCTGGGGGCAGTGAGTTACACAGGAAGTGGTAAGGAGGACATGTCTTCAGGACAGAGCTCGATTAACCAACAGAAATTAACCAGTTGCTTGTGTAGGGCTCACAGGAGGCTTTGGGTCGCCATTCATTAAGTGTAAAGCGGCCCTGATCGCTCCAGCTGGCGGGAAAGAGCATAATACTGCTTAGAAGCTCCTCCTCCATAATGGTAGCAGAATCTCTGTTATCAGTATCACAAACTCTCGCTTTTACCCGTACTTTTGATTTATTCCTTCTTCAAATACCATGGACTTTGGCAGATGTTAAATCAAGCAGGTGGAATATGAATATGAATTAAAATATCATAATGCATATACCATTTGTGTATATATATATATACACACACACACACCATTTGTATAGATATTGGTGTCTTGGTTCAAGGTATTGTAGAGTCTATGGACACACCCTTCTCCTGTTCCAGGCTAACCTGGGGCTGGAGTAAGAGCAGCTGGTCACAGATACACACCCAGATCTATCGGTCTCATTGCTGTGGAGCAGGTCTGAACACACAAAGTCTATATATACAGTGCTTATTATTATTGTTATTTTTTAAGGAACAGAAATTGTGAGTACTTATTAATATTCATGGATTTTTTTTCATGATTTAATTCAACATAAAAATGCTCTCCAATTCTACTTTAAAAGCACTGGCTTCGGTACAGTGGCTGAAGGACAATTAAAAGATCATAGAGAGGTATAAAAAGGTTACAAATCCAAACATAAGAAGCAGCATTTTGTGATCATTTGCACTGAACATAAATGCACTCAACAGCCAAGAATCAAACTGTGGTTAAAAAAAAAAGGTTTTGTGAAACAGGAAATATGTCATTTCTTCAGAGATAAAGACCAGAAGCCCACACTCCTTTAACCCTTTTTCTGCAGCACATAGGTAACAAAAAACTAAATCATGCAAGCCCATACCTTACTACTTAATAACAGCATGAACAGCCATGATTCACAAAAGGTACAACAAAAGTTATAATACAATTACCACAGACTCTACGAACATGTTTTGAATTGCGCAAGCATTCTGTAATTTAATTCAACGTGCAGATATAACCTTCAAATACAGCTCCGCAAGAAAAACTAAATTGAAAAAAATCCACTTATGCCTGTACATTTTACACTGAATGATGTTGTTTTAAGCAAAAGATCATTCGTTTGATATGAAAACTATATCTACCTTTCCGAATATAATTAACTATTTATACGTTTTTATTATAAAACTCAGTATGGGTGGCAGTTCATTCACATTTTCATATTAAATTTCATTTTTAAACGGAAAGGTATATCACCGGAACGTAACACATGAATTGAGTACTAGTATCCAGAATTCTAGCCAGTGCTTAAATTTGCTTAATGAATAAAAGTACTGACCTCAGAAAATGACAGCTCTTCTCACAGGCTCCATGTTAAAACTCTACAAGAAGGTGTGGAACCTGTTTCCAAGCAAACAAACCAAATCCAGAATAGAGTACAAACTAAATAAACATGCTGGAGAAGGTTACATAATCCTTAGATGTGGTGAACGAGAACTGGAAACAGTGTTCATCCTTTTGTTTTGGTGTATTAAAAAAAGAATTAAAGAAGACATAAAAACAAAATACAAGTAGCAATGGCCACGCTGAAAATAAAAAAGCAGAAGCAGAAGTAGGCTGTAGTAACTTGCTTGTCTCACAATGAGTCATGGGGCAGTCAGCCACTGACACAGAAGCTCAGAGCAGAAGCTTCACTTGTAGCCAATCAGAAGCCTCAGCTGGTCTTGCATGCAAATGTCATCAGGTGAGATCCGGTTAAACTGCGGATTGGCGGCTAATTTTTTCAACTACGAGGACAGCAGAACAAGTTTCCGTGAGGCAACACCAGACTTTAGCCATCATCTGAAATCTGCAGAGACAGGATGCCAATGTATTTCTATAACCTATTTTCTATAACCTATTTTTATACATACTTGAAAGTATCATTACCATATTGTATTCCTAAGTGAAATTTGGACTTTGGACCTGGAAATGCATTTGGCTTTCTCATATGAAAGGCTAGCTTTGTAAAACTGCATGTATGCCAAAAGGCAAACTATTAATCAAAAGTGAAGACTGCTTTGTAAGTGTAAATATTAAATAATTTCTTTTGAAAGATCTTTTTTTTTTTTTTTTTTTTACAAAGGCTCAGTTCATTTGATAAATGGACGACGAGTCTGTTATGTCACAAGTTTGGCAATTAATCATGCTAAGGGCCATGCATACAAATTACAGGCAGGTCCAGCTGCCAGTATTTTGGCTCCTATGACCAGAGGAGACCTCTGTAACCTGACAGACGGCTGATTGTTTGGGAATGTATTTTGCCGGAGTCTCACAGATAAAGACTGCTGAACTTGTTCATATTTCACCAGAACCCGTGCCTAAGAACTGCTGCTAGGTACAAACTTTAATAAAAGAGCATACTGGAGAATTTGAACATCACTGCATTGGTTTGAGATACAATAGGAGAAAGTGAAAGAGCTGACGACATGAGTCAGATAAGGGCTTGTGGAGGGAGTTTGGTCAAACTGCACGGAGAGCATATCCGGATCAGGCTTGAGTATAACATCTCATTACATGTAAAAAGCCCTTTTGTGAGCAAAACAGGCAATGGTCTAGCAAACTATGGGAAATAAAAGTGATATGGGGCCCATTTCTCATGTCTGGCTGGGTGAAGCTGATCGCTATAAGCAGGTGATCATTATAACTGATTTTTTTTTTCTTTATGTCTCAGGCAGGTTACCATATGATTGACATTTGAGTGTTTATTATCAGATAATTTTACTGGTTTTAATTTTAATGGTGCTGAAGATAAGCTCCAGACTACCTTAAAAGAAAAAGAATCTAATAGAGCTGAAAAGGGAAGTAACATGGTCAGTGTCCGAACTGTCAGCAATATTTCAGAGACTGTCAGTCATATTTTGGTTTTGTTTGGTAAAATGCAGCTCCAAAGGACAATGAGGAAACCCAGAGGGAACCCCCGCAGTAGAAGGACCATGCAAACTCCACACACACAGAGCAGAGGTGGCATAAGACCCCCAACCCTGAACACCCTGTCATGTTAAGTAATAAATACAGCAATTTTATTATTCTAGTTTATTTCTTATTAAAACAGCTTTGGGCAAATATTTGATAACAATCTCTAACTGATTGCGTACGCTATTCAAAAACAAGCTTTCTGTACTGTCTCTCATGGCTAAGTGCTATGTGACAATGTTCAGGCTATCCTGGAAAGTGGCTTGCAGCTTGCAGTTTAAATGTGATTAGAAAACTTTTATTAGGGTTAATATGGTAATTTAGTGCAACTGTAGGTTATGCTGATATCTGGTATACTTAGAGAAGAATCTATACCTTTGCTCAGCGGTGGACTCTGGCTGTTTGAGAGGCAGGGGTGTAAAAATAAAAAAGCCACCTATTGTGTGATGTGTGCAGTATAATGGTTGACTTTGTATGGTGAAATAGTCTTCATCCCTGATTAAGATCATTCAACTAGTGTTTTGTCAACTACAGAGGCAAGCTAAATGCCACATTTTCTTACACATAGGAACACTGAGAGGGTTAATTATTTCATCTACTTTTCTCATAAGCTAATAAACTGCATCTCATAGTGGGGCACTGTGTCTCATTTCCTTCACTGGAAGGGCACCTGTCAGGGATAGTCTTCCTATTACAAGGGCACTTCATCATTTTTTCTCCACTAGAAGGGCACTTCATAATGCCCCCCACTGGAGCAGTACCCCATAGGGGCTGCTTAGAGCTCTCCAAAGGCACTTTCTATGGCACTACCCATGGACATCAGTGACTCATACACAGTGTGGTGCGTTTGTGAGAAATGTAATAAAACAGTGAGGCGGAAAAAAGCACAAGAACTGGAGAGCAAAAGACGAACATTTCGGATTCCACAACTCGCAGGAACACCACCAACTTATTTGACAGACTGTTTTCATAGATAATAACAAGTTCGGTTTAATTGTAGTTTATTCTCTATGAATTTTCAACACTTTTATTTTAGAAATATTGCATTATTTTCTCAAAAAAAAAAATCTAATCTAGCGATGTGATTACAGTGCAAAATTCTAAGCATGTCAGGTTTCTGGACCAAACATTCTTTTCATGCCAAACACTGATGAGCCAAATGTTAAAAATCAACACTTAGACAAAACAATGTCAAATACACAGTAGATAAATCGTTAGCATTGTGGCCTCACACCTACAGAGCTGGGGCTCAAATCCAGGCTGTGTGTGTGGGTCACTGTCGCATATTCACTGCACATTTGTGTGTTTTCCTCTGGGTACTCCTGTTTCTTCCCGCAATCCAAAAGCATGTGGTTAGGTGAACTGGTAATTCTAAATTGCCCACAGGGTACGAGTGTGAGCCCTGGAGGAAGCTGGCATCCTGCCCGGGGTATTCCCCTGCCTTGGGCTGCCTGGGACAGACTCCGGGGTTACTGTGATTCTGGACAGGATCGATGGCCAGAGAAGATGGAAAAACAAGATCAAGCAGCACTGAAGAAAATATTTATTTTAAGCTGCTAACAAAAATGTAACAGGAATAATAGAGACCAAAATGGCTTTGAAATAGTTCACCACCATAACAGTGCAAAATGTTTCCATTAAGCATTAACATACACTTGTCTAAAAAGTAAATCATCTACATTCCGCCATTCATGATACTAATTAATTTCCATGGATATTCTTCAAACTGGGAATCCACACAGCACGCGCACTGGCAAACTGCAGCATACTGGAGGCCCGGAATTTCCCACTCTGTAGCAGCAAACAAAGGTTATGGGTTTTTGGATTATTGTTACAAAAAGAAAAGATGTTCAATATTTCTTTCTCTGCCTTTGCTAGAAAAAAAATTTAAATAGTAAAAGAATCAGAAGGGGAGTGTTCCTGATGGTGCATCCACGGGCGAGCGTGTAGCAGATGGAAGGGGGCTTCCCTGACCTGCAGCACTGATCATTCCCAAAGCATCTAAAAAAACTACAACTGTCTCAGATCTATAGTTTGTAAATGGAGCTCCATACTCCAATGTCCCTAGGCAGAGGTTTTGTGTTTCTCTCTTGCTTATAGGACCTTCCTGATTGCACTCAGCTTTTCTCAGAGTCCAAAGCATCCTTCTTCTAAGGGCTTATTTCAGAGGGTGTTGCAGTGAACTAGAGCCCATCCCAGGAAATACATGGTGGCAGGATGCAGGCAATTTGGAGATACCAGTGAACTGCATTTCTTTGGCCTAAACCAAGACATTCACACAACAAGGCGAGAGCTGTACACATACACAAAGCAAGGCTGGGACTTCAGACTATGGAATTATGATACAAAACATGACACAACAAAGGTGTTAATGATAAGTGAAACTCTTATTGCTATTTGAAGGCGAGACTTGTGAGAAAGTAACTCAGTAATGCTGTACTTTGTTTCTGACAATGTACTTTGGTATACTGTCAGAAGCAGAGTGTGCTGCCTTGTTCCCCAGGGTAGCTGAAGGTGAAAGTGATTAATTATCATTGTTGACACACCACAGTATGCAACAACAAAATGTGTCCTTTGCATTTAACTCATATGTGACAAAGCTGCGGGCAGCTAATTCAGTGCCTGGAGAGCAGTACCTTGCTCAGGGCACCTCGCTGTTGGGGGTTTCAAACCAGCAATCTCCCAATCACCAGTGCACTTCCTAACCATTAGGCCACCACTGCCTATATACAACATTAATGTTCCCCAAATGGTACAAAAATATTCCTCAGAGTCCATTTCTGTACCTTAAAAGGTATATTTACCTACAGCTAGAGTACTGTTGGCAGACCCTTACCGCCCCACTCACAAGTAAATGTACCCTCAAAAGGTATAAATTACTACTTTATCTGACAGTGTAAGGGCTCCTATTGAAGGCATCCATAAGTAACAGGCAGCTTTTAAGATCGCCAAGTCCAGAGAGTTAAACAGAATTCCTGGAGAGGTCACACAGTGGCTTGGTGGTTACTACTGTGTTCACACGCCAAGGTATGTCTGTGTGGAGATAGCATGTTCATCCTGTGTTGGCTGTAAGGGGAACTGCTGCACTGCCGCACCGTGCATGAGTGTGTGTGTGTGTGTGTGTGTGTGTGTGTGTATGGGTACCCTGCAGTAGACTAGCCTCCCTTCTAGGGCATTTACTGCCCTGTGTATCCCAGCAGTGGCTTTAAGTTGGGATGGAGGTTACCACTTGCCTGACTGGCTAGTCATTTCATGTTGCTTTTACAGTTTGCCCCAGTCTCTCATTGCTCTTTAGTTTTAGTTTGTTGTTCACCACTGTCTTGGATATGCTATATGTGCTTACTATAAGTGCTACACTGGTAATTTTTCATCATTAATGAATCATAAAGCACTTTTTTTTCCTCAAGTAACTACTATATTTGTTCATGAAATACTAATGTTACATTTGCTCATCATTAATGAGTTGTAACATGTTTTATCACAAGTGGCTACTATATTTGTTTATGATTTGTACTTCAGTAGTGAATGAGTTACTAATTAATTACTAAGAAACTGTACTGTTACAGATGTCAAAAACCAAAAAACGTATGCTACTGAATGCATCAGATCTTCAATATGGTACTCCCCCATGAATTAATTCCACAAACATTAGGCATTCATTGAATGTTTGCAACAGACAATCAGTAGCCTGTGTTTCTGCCAAAACTTCCCTTACAGCAAATGACATCAACAATATATCATTAACCAGCAGCAATTGGCTACGATTAGCGAATAAACACTAATGCCTCTGACTTCAAGTTTTCATCATTATCATAATCTTTAGATTGGAAATAGGAAGGCAATAATGCACAAGGTTAGCAAATGGTTTTTAGGAGGGGGAGAAGAAAAAAAAATGAAGAATACCTAAGCAGGATAAATTTATCAGCAAGATACCGAGCACCGGAGAATCTCGGGAAAAAACCCTGCTTTTGACATCGGGCGTAAGACAATACGACATCAATACGGGCTTAAATCGCAAAAGAAAAACTAGCAAAAACTTTTTCGGAAATCATATAATTTAAGTAACAGCAGTACATATGCATGCTTATGCATTCCCAAGAAATTCAGGCGAATTAAGTAACAAAGTACTGAGCACACAGACTCAGTAATATTATAAATGCATAAATACATGTGGACACGGACACGGTGGGGTCTAACAAAGTAACTGCGTCTCACCATCGGCGGCCTCTTCGCTCCCAAAGTCTCTGACGGCCGTTCTGCGAGCCCACATAAAGCCTTTCAGTCCCGTACGTTGTTCTGAAATTACTCACACTGGCGTGGGCGAGTTGTGTCAGGTTCGGACCCGACCCCCGGCCGCCCGCCGCGGCCCGCCCCCCGCCAGCGACGGGCATTTCCGCCCACTCACTATCTGTTTAGAGACGGAGGGCGAGCGACTCACATTCTCCCCGTACTGGCAGCTCAACCTAAACCTGAAAAGGGGATGCTTTGGAGGGGCGATCGGAGGGGCTTCGGCGCTGTCCGTCCATCTGGGTGGCTCTGCTGGGAGGTGCCTAGCTGGCGAGATACCGGCCGCAGAGACATTGGGTTCCTCTTGAATATAATGGGAGTGAATGGCACTCTTTATGTGGTGGTTAAAGCGCCAGAAAAAAATATATTTGAAAAATCCAACAGCAGTGTCTCTTACTAGAGATCGTGACCGGTTATTGAATACCATCCAGACTTGTGTCCAGCAGTGTAATATACAAACCATTTACCTTGACTGCTCCAAACACCAAACGCGTCACTGGGCAGAACAGAAGAGCAGGGACCCGGGGCGTGGAGACTTAGGGGCCTGCTGAGCCATTCACCACTCCCATGGGTCTCTTATTTGCATTGGAACCAGAGCTGGACTGGGATTAACATTCAGCCTTAGACTTTGCAGTTCCCCATGAGCCCATGGTAACTCGATGTGGTGGGTTCCCTCATAACCTTTGTGACATTTTTGCTAAACTGGGCAGGGACTGGAGCTGACCCATGTCCTCACTGGCCCCTCAGGAAGGTGCCCAGCGTCCCAGATCACCGGTCCGGCCTCGACGACAACAGCTATTAAACAAGAAAAAGACGCCAAACCAAAATTACTGGCACCTTTTAAAAGGTGTTAGGAATGTTTGCATTTCACACAGTTTGATCCAGATTTAAATTTTACTTAAACTCATCTGTGATGTTACCAGCACCTGTAACTTAAGTCATGCATTCAACCAGGTCAAATAGACTAAAGCTGATCCTGTGTTTTGTGTCTGTGCACGACACCAAGCATGAAGACTGAAAAGTAGAGAACATCTGAGGTGGTAAGAAATAACATTTTACAGAAGCATGGGCAACTGCAAGGCCACAAGTCCATCTCCATAGGTGTTTACATTCCTAGCACTGTGGTTAAAGATCTTGGTGATACAGCAGACTGAGACAATATGATTCTCACATTGAAAATGTTGGTAGAACAGCATTCCTCTATCTGGCCAAGTTTAGGAAGATCTAATCTACGCCTTTGTACATTAAAGAATGAATTACGGTAATGCTCAATACTCTGGGTGTTCCTCTGGATCCTTAGACTTCAGCTGCCCTGAATTACTAAAATCAGTACATTTCACCCTATTAATTGTCTTCTTGTTGCTGGGGACCTTGGCCCTGGGACTCTGAGGTTCTTTAGAGAATGCTTGTGTTAAAAACGCTACATAAATAACAGTGCATTTGAATATGCAGAGTGGTGTGGTGTTGCATTAAGGAAGCCAAAAACAATGCTGCAACAATTCAAATTTAAATTTTTTTATTTAACTTTCATACAACTACTCCAATCTTAAAGGGAAACATCAAGTTCAATTAATTTTTATAAAAAACTGGGTTGTTACAGATTTTTTAAATCACATTTACAATTACGTGAGAAACATATTCAATGTTTTCTCATAAATGGAGATTATAAAAAATTACAGAACTCTGATGCACCCAGTACATAATTCAATCAAATTCATACAATGAAATGAATACCAAAAAATACTTGTGCCCAAAGCATCTTTCTCTCAGGTAAGCCAGCATTCTGACCAACAAAGCATGGTGACGATTAAACGTTTAAGGTCTTCATCATACATTATATTTTTAATCCCAGATCCATTTTCAGTCCTCGTGAATGTTGAAGAGCTTAGCTACTTCATTTAGGTCTGCATGCTCCTCTCCATCCTTAATAATCTTATAAAAAAAAAAAAAATAGGCCACTCATTACCATGATCACAGTCTTATTGTCTCGAGACTGTAAGTCATTACAACAAATGTTGATTTGTAGGTAGACGTGTTACTTAAAGTCTGATTTACGCTTTTGTGTAGACTCTATACCAAATCGGTAAATTGGGCCGCGGTTACAATCACAGTTGTTACGGTCTGTGTCACCATGACATGTAGCTACATTTAGGGAGGTGTGGCTCAGGCTACGGTGAAGGGTACGTGGCTACGCCATACCAGTGGGGTCGATTCTATGCAGAATCAATGTTTAATTGGTAGATTAAGTGTTTTGAAATGTGCATGTTAAATCACTTACCTTCCTAGCTATGGGCATTCTATTGAACACATTCCACAGAATGATGCCCACTACGACTTTGTCCCGAAGATAGAAGATGACTCCCTTCCCATAATCCTCTCCATGCTGGGGTACACGAGGAGCACTTGTAGAAATAGTTGCTTCACTACTGGCTACTGCTTCAGTCTCGCTCTCTGACCGGATACCAGTTCCTACAACAATTTGCAAAGAGGGTAATACTTCAAAACTTTCAATTTCAACACTGCAGCTGAAAATGGGAACCAGATATAGGTTGACATGCAAAAAGATTGTCGTCATCCTAAAAGCGCTACATTCTACATGGCACTAAAAAGTTACATGACCAGTTAGCTGAGGGCTGTACCTGATTCTTCAGTAGCAGCTTTTGGTGTGTCTTTTGGTGTTGCTTTAGCAAAGACACCAACTGTTGGAAGGCTACTGTCCACAATTCCAATGGCTTCATAGCCTACATCAGGGCCAAGGTCACTCCTAACACAAAAAAACACAGAAATTGAGATCATATGAATGAAAATAGGACTGCACGATGTGATACAAACGTGATTATATGGCACATATGCAAAAATTACATACATGGTAGGCCTAAACATATGTCCGGACGCCAGTTTTTCAGTACCACATTGACATTTACTTACACCCACACCTTGGCAAACAGATTAGTAGTACGTCTAAAATATTAGAGCCATATTGTGATGGCCAAGAGTTAGTGATCTGAATAAATTTGACATATCCTTATGTTTATTTAGCTGAATTAGTGGAGCACGCCACATGCTACCATTTCGTTATATCATGGAAATGATAAGCACTGAAGTCCCGGTGAAGATGGGGACAGCTCAACAGCCACAACAAGTTCAGAAAGAGGAGATATCGATAAACATGGTAGAGATGTTGATGGTGTGGTGGTACTTGTGGCAGATTTTAAACTGCAACATTCATTAAGAATAAGAATATTAAACATAAGGAGATACCAGATTTTACCTTTCATTAATATTTTAGACGTACTACTAATCTGCTTACCCAATTGTGTATGCCCGAATAGTACCGAATTGACAGTTTCTGCACAAGTGTTTACACCCACTATCTAAAGCCCTGGTAATTACTGTGCACACACCATATAATGGGGATGTGATATCATGCAGCCCAAAATTAAACGAAACTGTACTTTCTGAACAAGCACTTGAAATCAAGCCTTACCAGAACATAGACTGGTGCCAATAGGGTTTGCTGGCTCCAGTCATGTTCTCCCCAGCCAGCCGACCGCTCACCACTGCATGGTCGTGGTGCTCCACCCGTCGACGGCCCAGTCTGATGTCATAAAAGCAGGCCGCATCACCAGCCTATGGAAATAACCCACCACTGAACACTGAACAATAGGATTTCTAATTATACCTTAAACCACGTTTTGAAAAATGTACAGGTTTTTAAACTTAACATAAAACTCTCCAAATAAAAACAAATATTCATATTCCTTTTTAAAAGTTAAAGCTGACAAAGCACTAATTTAAATTTAAAGTGCATACCACCCATATATTAGATCGGGCCTGCAGTTCTGCATTGACTCTGTACCCTCCAAAGTCAGAGTCCACTTCCAGGCCAGCAGACTTGGCAAGCTCAACACTTGGCTCCAGTCCTACAGCAGCTACAATGTGATCAGTCTTTACCTAGGTGAACAAGAGTAACATTTACAAATAAACACATTAAGCATAGCAATAATTGTTTCACAAAAACAAACACCTCATATTGTGTTGCAATCCTTTTGCCCTCAGTACATGGATTCAATGTATTTCCTAGGAGTGTTGACCATTCAGAGTTCACCGTTTCCTTCCCATACTTGTGTTGACTGGTAGATGATAGCAGATCTGGAAACCAAACTTATTCCACAGACTTTCGACCCTAAAAACCCTTCATCCTGTCTGCTATATTTCCCTGCATCTTACATCGGACTCTTATAAAAAGATCATCTCTGCATCATTCTATATAGACACATTTACGGGAAAACTCTGAAATAGAAAAAGGCAAATCTTTCAAAGGGAACCAAGCAACTGACTAAGCAGTGAGCTGACAGTCTCTTGGGCTGCTGCTGTGTTAATCAATACCCATATCCCTATATATCTTTTATGCCCAAAGCATTTAATAATTAATAATATTGACAATGATGATGACAGCAACAGCAACCACAGCAAAGGATTTGCCAAGAACCTTGGAGAGTGACCCCATCAGCAAACAGTTAAGGAGTGCAGATGATCACACAGATGGGAACTACTCGCACCTCTGCACATTACTGGCCTAATTACCTTAGGACTCTGGTCGGGGCTCTACTACCCAAAAGCAGAGCATAAGAGAAAATAATATTATCCTTAAAAAACAAACAAGTGAAAGTCTATACTTACAACACGACCATCCTTTAGTTTAATTTCTATTTTGCCATCCTGGTATCTGACATGCTTCACCAGAGCCTCAGTCATGACATTCACCCCCTCTGCAATGAAAAGGGGGGCAGTAATGCAGCTGAGAAATGACATTAGGAGGCACTTTCGTAATTATAAGATTCCAAATTTGTTTTACAATAAGCCAATGCCAAGAGACAGTTAAGGCTCCTGTACCCTAAAAACATTCCAAGACCCAAGTGCCTCTCACCTTTCGTGACTTTATTAGTGGTCCAGTTACTGAGATATTCTGGTAACACCTTGCCCATATTACCCTTCTCAGGAAACATCTGTATCACCTCCAGACCCATTTCTTTAGCTGATTGAGGAATGAATTGGAACCTTGTGAGTGATTCAGATATGAGAGAGGTGATCGTTGTAGGAAAAACACAGGTTTATAACATTCAGAATGTAGCCTTACTTTTCCTCCCCAAGGCACATGCCAGCTCGCTCCCCAAAAATCCACCTCCAATAATAGTGATGGACTTGACTTCTCTAGATATTTTTTCCAGAGACCTGAAATCTTCAATCTATTAATAAAAAAAGTCAGATATTCACACAGATAACGCCTACTTTTCTACATGATACACTAATTCCATGTTACAGTAAAAGACGAAAAAGGTATGGCAGTTTACATAAACCAAACAATTGTCAGCTACAGTGCTTTAAGATATAAAATCAAGTTAAACCTTTTCTGTTTCTGATCCAAAAATGTATTCTAAAAATGATTCCAAATCCTGAATAGAGAAAAGAGAAAGATTGCACTGCACATACTTTCCTGAAGAGGGTGGTATGCTTTGCCACGTCTACTCCTGCCCTCTCAAGTACTTGCAAATTCCTTGGCACGCCACCTAAAACAGTCCAAAAATTGTATTACGTAAAAATTAAATGCAATACTTCGCACAGATATGGCGTTCTGATGCTGGTTATGCATTTTAACTGCTATACAGTGCTGCATCTGCTTACCTGTTGCAATGAGGCACTTGTCGTAAGAGATTTCAGAGTCATCGTTTAGACGCACTTTGTTTCCCCTTACATCCATGTGCACTACCTACGAGAGAGAACACCTGCCAATCTGAGGCTGAAATGGTAACCACTGATGTTAGCTTCCTGGCTTCTGGAATATCCACACACACACACACATATATGTATGTATGCACACACAAACACTAGGTAAGGGCCTTAAGTAAGGATCTTAAAAACATTAGGTTTGCATTAATGGAGTTAAAAAAAAAAAAACCATGGACTCTTACCTTCTTACCAGTAAGAACTGCTACCCCACCGTTCTCCACTCTCGATAACTCCTGAGGACTGACATAAAACGATGGAGGCTGGAAATAGATGCTGTAAAAAGAAAAGAGCAGAAGCTAAGATTATTCAGTAAATTCCAAGGAGAAATCCACAAACGCCTTTTCGGAGAACAGGACACACCTTCTCTCTTTGCCATTCCACTGTTTGAAACGGAGTGTGTCTATCACACTAGGATCGTCAGAGAACCACAGCTCTTTGGAGAGAGGTGGGCGCATGTATGGCAGATCCGATTCATCTGTAACGATTAACACCTAAGGACATAGCAATGCAGACCCAATGAAGCTGATCAGAATTTGGCAGAAATTAGTTCCTATGACTAGTTCGAACAGGGCAGCAGTCATCCTAACTGTAAATACACTTTTAATCTCTACATTTTTACATTTGATTGTACTCTTATACCACTTCAGTAGCAATATCTACCTAAACAAAGAGGTACACGTGAATGGCATAAACCCCAATTCACTTTGAATAATAGCAGGGTGGTTTAGATGGCAGTGAGTGTAGGCTGCTACTTTTGATTTCACAGGCACTACTAGAGAACCGTCTGGTACTGTGTAGTACAGCACTGACCCTGGCGCCAGGATCTCGAGCCCGAATGGACCTGGCAGCAGCGAAGGTGGCGGTGCCACCACCAATTAGCAGGTAGGGGGCGTGAGCAGGGAGCTCAGGCAGGTCCACGGCTGTATGGGAGGCAATGGACACAGCCTTAGACAAAAGGCTGGCAGCATGTATTGTGTTAGCATGACAAGGATTCGATCTGGTCCTTCCATACAAAACGATACATTTTCAGTGCTCTTAGGTCTTACCACTTTCAGCAGAGGAAGGATCCGTCTTCAGCTCTCCAGGGGTTGATTCCAACTCTGGCGCAGATACTGTCAGAATAATTGAAAGAGGAATCTAACTGCTTTGTTTTGGTAAGTACGCTGGAAGTTCTCTCACTTTATAGAAGAGAAGAAAAAAAAAAAACATATGTTGGAGACAATGTGTTAACCGTTTTCCCCAGCATTAAAGAGTCACAGGTCCATGCATGTTTGTAGACGATGTAGTAGGTGTTCACTCTGGAACCAAGGACCCAATGTATTAGTACTGCTAAGACTGTACATCTGAAGAAAAATTAGGCCTGGTTTGGAAAAAGGTCACCAAAAATTCAGAAACTGGTGCATTAGTAGACAATGATGAAGAAGACAGAAGTTAATTCCTGGATGCCCAAGTTGCCAGTTTCACAGTGAGTGAATAAAACTAGGATGGTGTGCTCATTGTGAATATATGACATGCAATATCCCACATGCAGCTTCATATCTGCTAACTGGAATACTCCCCTATGCATACAAATCTATACCACATACGAGAATGAAGGGTGATGTAACAGCTTAGTTATAACAAAGAAAGTCTAGACAGGAGGGCGGTTAAAACTACCCAAGGTAACCTTTAGACTCACTAGCACTAGCACAGGAATCACTAGCGGTTAGGGCGTCCTCCCGAGCAGGAAGCCCGGCACTCCCAGCTACAGCGACTCCCTCACTTTGCTCGGGAGGTGCCCCTTCCTCTAAGACGGGGGCCGCACTCTCCTCCACCACGGCCACTTCTTCCACATCACCAATGTCAGGCTCTTTACAGTGAGAGATTGCATGCAAAGTCAGCAAGTAATATCACAGCTTTCTCGGGTGCTTACATCCAAGGGTGAGAAGGCTTTATGAAGCAAAGTTAAAGCGGCCCAATGACTACAAGAACGACTTGCAGCTGCTGAAGGATTAGTCATCATTATACCGATGAGTATTTAAGCGCAAACTGTGAGGCCTTTTGAAAACCAGAATTTAAAAAGACTAGCGCACTGTGGCTCCCAAAAACCTGCATACACACCGGCCCTTTGTGGATAAGATTGCCCACCCCAGCCCTAGTCTAAAGTGTCCTTTTGCCATTGGTAAAACTGACATCCCACCAACATGATAAACAAACCAGGACAAAAAAATTGTCAAGAATTATACAAATTTCATAACTATGAAAAAAATAATTATTAGAAATAAGGTTTTGGACATTTGCAGAGCCAAATCAGGTACATAAAATGGTATTTAAACTCCAAACTCTAGACTCCTAAGTGAAGCACAGGGTATGCAGCATTATAGGGATACTTTGGGCAACATGTTTAACTCGTCAAAGAGTGATTAAGTTACAGAGGGGAAATACTGCTATAAAAGAATTACATTTCTGTTATATATGTAGTCTAACTGGTTTTGGGAAACTGCTATCAACTAGGAGAAAGCATTTGAAATGTTTTTAAAATGCTCATGTAAGAAAAGTGTCTAATCTTCCACTTCGTTTTAAAATATCAACAGGACTGAGTCTCTATAGTACAAAGCAATAACCGGAAAGAGTAAAAAAATAAATAAAAAAACGTTATAACATTTGAAAAGATGCTCACCATTTCAAATTAATGCTCATGTACTGACTTTTACGTCAGCTGCTTTGAATTAAGTTTACAAAGGATAAACCTATAGGATTTGTATTCTAAAACTAAAATGGGAACATCAGCCTACCTGCAGTTTGTGTGTGTGGGGTAGCTGGAGCTTCTTCTGAATGTGTCACAGATCTGGCTTTTATTTCATCAAGTCGATCCTGGTACCTCTTCTTGTCTTGTGACAATAAACTATACATCTTCAACAGAATTGAGATGGTGTAAGTTAAATGCTGAGCATTGCAATTTGCAAAAATTCAAGTCATAGTTATTTTTTTAATTTGCACTATCACACCAAATGCAACACAGGAGTTCGGACTTACATCATTCCCAAAAACTCATACTTGTATGAAAATTAGACAAAGACTAATATTTCGAGCTCACTGAGTAGCAGTTAAGCACAGGTGTTCATATTTAATTTAAGATGTGCACTAGCTTGCAAAATATATAACCGAAAATAAACTATTATACATTAGCTAATAAAGGTAGAACAAAAGCAAACTTCCAAATAAGGTGTTATTATTCGGCTAAAACCTATGTTGGAGAGGTACTGGGTGCACCTAAAACATAGTTCTAATACCTCTTAATAATACTAAGTTCTTGTACATACATTGGTTATATTCAGTCCAGTAATCATAATATTAATGATGAATATCAAACTGCTTTACTCAGTTTCAGCTATCAATAAAACTAATTTCTAAATAATAATAAAAATACCTTCATTTTGCATTGAAGTACAAAGTGAGACTTACATAGACCCCGCCTCCGAGACAGGCGGCTCCCACCAGAAGGATGTACACCGCATTATCGGCCGCACTGCCAGGGGCTCCCGACGACATGGGCGCCTTCGCGATCACTGGCACTAGCGCGTCACATTTCAGCACTAAGAGAAAGGCAGCTAGTTTAGACAAATGACAAGCTCTCTGCACAGTGATAAGATAACTGCAGGTATCCATTCATGTGCACCAATCCAAACAGAAGCGTCACTACCAAGCGACCTGCGAACATGTAAACAGGTAATGGTGCACGACCTTGGCGCACTTTCCATGGAACCCCTAGGGGCAGAGACACGCGTCCCGGGCCGCCTGTCAGGGACACCGGGGGGCGTGTGACATGTCACTAAGAGGCCCCTGATAAGGGCACCGCATTAACACAAGGCCAAGGCAGATACTGGGGAAAGGCACCACAGTACGATGGAGACGTTAAAGGACAAACAAACGGCCAGTTATTACGGAGCCGTAACTAAGCATCCGCCACTGCAGTTAGCAGGCCGGCTAGCCGGTAGGGACCCGCTCCGAGCAGTTAGCAGCCCGGCTAGCCGGTAGGGACCCCCGCTCCGAGCAGTTAGCAGGCCGGCTAGCCGGTAGGGACCCGCTCCGAGCAGTTAGCAGGCCGGCTAGCCGGTAGGGTCTCGCGCCTTGTATGAGATACGTTACGTCGGGGCAGCGGGTCTCGCGCCGTTACCTCGGGGCAGCGGGTCTCGCGCCATTCATGAGGTACGTTACCTCGGGGCAGCGGGTCTCGCGCCATTCATGAGGTACGTTACCTCAGGTCGCTACCAGCGAGCTGCGGCCCAGTGATCGGGCAGCTCCGCTTCTAACACCGGGACGCGCACTTTGCTGCTCGGTTACGGGGAATGAGAGAAAAGCGCCGTGGCACCGGTAGGCTGACAGGCGCCACACACGGTGCAGCTACATACCCTTCCTTCGAACAGTATGGCGACAGAAACTCGAGGAGGCTCTAGTCAGCGGAGCCAGCTTCTGCCACAGCGCCGTGCACTTCAGCATCCTCACTCCAGCACCAGGCTACGGGCGATAAACTACGAGAGAAGCCGAACTGAACCTCGGTGCCCCAGCACCAGCGTACACGCTCACGTCTCCCTGACGGCCTGGAGGAACCTTCAAACTAACCCCGCCCCGTCCGGGGATGCCTCGGCGGTCCGACCGATTATTTCATTGGCTGCTTGAACCGTCAATCTTTGACCGCTGCTTTTTACTCAATTCCTATTGGAGAGTATGCTCTGACGTTTAACTCACGTTGTTCCGTTTGAGATGTCAAAGGTCAAAATGCGGATCTAAAGTGCGATAGGTCAATCGCCTCGTAGATGCGAATTGGCTTCGGCATGTGACCGTGGAGAGCAGTGATGTTAACGTTAGAAAGCGAATTCATGAGCCTTTCCAGTGAACCGATTTGTGCTCAATCGTTCATTGATTTCATTTATGTTATTCAGCCGTTTTCTAGGACATCCGGGTTATATTTAAACTTAGACAGGTGTGACATGCTGTCTGTTCGTGATTGCACCTCAACGAATGGCCCTTGTGCCCCTATCAAATTCCACTGTAAAATACTTAGGCAAACACAAAACTGAAAACAGTATGTAGAGACAAACTTAATCTTTTGCTTCAAAGAGGTCTTTGTATTTTAGGAGGTAATTTATTAACTCAGATAGGAAGTATAGCACCTTGAATATATTCTGCATATTCTATATTGCTCCTCGGTAAAGTCATAAAAGCCGTAATTTATTTTATATTTTATTTGGAAAAAATCCACTATATAGGAAGATACACATGATGTAGTGCAAGACTGAAATGAGTAGGTTAAAAGTAACGCTTAGCTGCAATGGTACCCTTAAAATTAATAGGTTAAAGTCTTTGATAAAAAGTGTACAAAGGAGATTATTCCATAAATTAGGGATGCATTGGTTTTTTATTGAAATGCGTTTTTATATCAATAAATTACCAATGTAACTGTCCACGTTTCATCAGAAGATTATATTCTACTCGATATAGAGTTCATAATACCCCAATATACAATAACATACACCAATTAAATAAAGTCATTGTTCAACGCATAATGGTTGAGGAGGAGTGTATTATCTGTTGCACTGCTTTGCAGGTGTGTGAGAGAAGCAGATGGCAGAATAAATGGGAGTTTGGGTTATAGGGGGAGCACTTTGCCTTTTTACTGGCTCAAACTGAGCTCCTCACCTTTTACACACTCAATCATGGTCATCATGGTTGACCACTTATCAGATAGGTCACCGCATAAGATGATGGCCTGGGAGCTGGTTCAGGCTTACCCAATACTATACCGCCACATCCAGGTGCATCTCCTTGACCTTTGCAATGATACAACACAGCAGTTCTGGACCCTGCAACATGCTTGAAACTAGATAAGATGGGCATCCACTACCTTCTTTTTGAGGTCCAAACTTATTTGGTTTTTGGCATGATAATTGACCAGTCCAAGGTTCAATAAATTTGCAAACTTGGAAAAATGTACCAAACGGGGTCCATTACATTGATGATGGATAAAAACATTAATTATTTTGACCATTTACAACATATAAAAAAACTGACGGCTGATATACGGTACCTTGTTTAGGGTATGCAGCTCAGTCTTGAAGGACATCGATAATGGCGACTAGCATTCTGGAATACAGCAATCCCCACTTACCCACAGGGCATATGTTCCAAGACTCGCATCAGAAGAGCAAGCACATAGCAGTACTGCCAGAAACTATGAGAATCGTTATGGTGCTTCAGGGACCATTGTGCCACAGAAAAACTGGGCCAGTCTTCAATTTGCACTAGCAGATGCCTAACGGGGGCCAGCATGTAGCTCGGTGGGCTGAGCCTCTGTGCCTGTGATCAGAAGGTTGCTAGTTCAAGCCAAGCCTTAGTATGCCTGTGAGCCCCTGAGAAAAGCCCTTAACTCCCTGGGTGCCACAAGGGTAGCAGCCCATCACCAAAGGCAAAGAGAGAATTTCCCCATGGGGATCCATAGCTGATTTTCATATATTATACATACACTGATATTTATATGCTGCTCCCTCAGCACCTTGAGCTTTGAGCTCCCATTTGTTCTAGCATTAGTCTTACACAGAGCAGTGCATCTCTAATATTTCCTCTTGGGCACCGGTCAGCCTCTTATTCTCAGCTTTAGCTCTCTATTCACTGACAGATCCTTACTGGGTCCATTACTAAGAGTGGTGTTCCATACATTTATAAAGAAACTGCTTTATAAAGTTCCGTCTGTGATTTCCATTGTCAGACACCATCGAATGAGCAACATTTACACTATAGGTCTCAGAAAAAAAATAAAAATAAAAAATGAATAAAACCAGAGCTGTACAATGAAAGTGTGATAACAGCCATTACACTTCATCTATACATTTTCTTCAGTGGCCCACTGAATTCCACAGCTTTAAATATCTGGTACTCTCTCTACACACCATTATGAAAAAACCTGGAACTTGGCCAATTGCTCATTCAATGTCTTTTGTCAAAGGAAACAAAACACAGCAATGGCGCAAAATTGTTAATAGCTAAAATCAATGGGGTACAAAAATAGATAAAGAAATTATAATGATCTAACTGGTAAGAGGTAAAATCCATTTACCATCATGTTAAATTGGACTTAAAATGCTGAGTGACAGTAAAGTAAAGCTTTATGTACACAGTTCTGAAATGAAATTAGCGAGGATAATTGAAATTTATAAATCAGCTACCAAAACTGAGGCACACAAACACCTAGCTTGTTTGAATCTCTGCTATACACAGAATTTAACATAATTAGTGGGGAAAAAAGGTCAATTAGTCATTTGTCAGCAATTGTCCTTGCTTCAGAGTATGTGGGTCTTCCTGGCAACCTGAGACATATCAATTAGCCTAAAAAATAGCGCAAGTCCAAAAAAGTGAATGGATAAAATTAATTGATTTTTAATGAGAAAAACAAAAACCAATATAGTACAAATTGAAATAAAAGTAACAATTATAACTTTTTTTAACACAACATCTTCCATTATTCTCTGCTCAGGGCAAACACTATTTTCACAACAGGACCCTACCCCTTGTACTTCAAGATAATCCATTATTAATGTCTTAATCATTAACCATTATTAATCATTATTAATGCATTGTCTCTGTGCTGCCTGCATGTCTGTTCTCAAAAATAAGCAGCAGTGCCTGCTCCGTTAGCCTTGTTCCCAGAAGCATGAGGAATGGGGGGACATGGGCATGGACAAATGATCCATCTTTACCCACAAAGGATGAAAAAAATCCATAAGGACCAACACACATCACACAATGTCTTTGTGGGCCTGCGAGTCCATCACCCGCAGACACCCACTTATTCAGTAATATGAATTGGTGCTCTGTCCAGGTTGCGAATCTGAAAAAGATAATTTCAGTTTAAAAGAATGTACTCAAAATACTTTTAATAGTCAAATTATTTTATTAATTTATTTTAATTTAATAAATTTCTCTAGCCCCCCTACACACTTCCCCAAAAACCGCTATTAGAATCCCCACTTCAAGTAAGTTGTTTCCATGTGGCAGGTGACCAGCTGCACGATTCTGGCTGTCCTTTTCTGTCACCAGTCACTCACTCAAAATGAGAGACCCCAGATCATCACCTATTCAATGTTCCCAATGTTTTTGTGAAGTGGTAATAAAATCCAAATACTTTTTGAGTTATCATATTCACAAAGTCAAGTCCCTTCTGCAGTCACCTAATTTTGCTGCTAAGCATCATTGCTTAAATTTTAGTGTCTGATTAGTTTCTAATCTTCACCCATACAATGTATGTACACATTTTGAAGAAGATCCATCAGATACTTTTGGAGTTATAATGTTAACAGGATGAAGTGTCTGATATTGCTCTTCTCTTCTATATTGTGTGGCACTTTGAGTTTTTGAGTGTGATCCATCTCAAAATGAGCAGTTCCAAATCAACCACCCAAACAAATGTGTCTGCCAAGTTTGAATATCATCCGTCAAAAACACTTTTAGAGTTACTGCACTAATAAGAAAACTATCTGTGGCAGACCGGGCTCTAAACAACATGTATTTCCTGTCTGGGGAATACGATAAATGCATAAAACACACTTAGGTGCGAAAAGTGTGAGGCGGTTGCCAGACAAAACTTCTGCACTTTTACTGAAGCAGTTTTGATATAATCAATCACATATTCAGTGCTATTTTTAGAGTTATAACAATGGGAGCTTACTCGAAAGCTGCTGCTGGAGTTGTCGGACCAGGGCAGCCGTTTGCTGCTGCTGTTGAGTCTGCTGCATACCCTGCCGGGGAAACTGAGACACCCACATACACCTCAGGGCAGGTCAAGACAAGACAAATATGCCATCAAGTATAGATGTTCGTGGTGCCGTAAGAAAAGGGGTAGTTTGAATCCAGATAGAGGGTCACCAAGTCTACACAGAATACTGAAAGTTAAATAATTATACACTGTGTTAAAAAGGGTCAGTACCAATAAATTCTAAACAATGTGATTAGCAAAGGCTGCGATTTAGGATATGCATTATACAGCATGTCTGACCCAGGGTTTAAAACTATTTGTGAGAATAGTTTTACAAATCCATGCCGTCCTCCTTGTGTGACGGTCATTCTCACCAATCAGAAGTGCCGTGCTACTTTTGTACTAGTCATGCTCACCAAAAAGAACTGTGCCTCAGAAATTTCGTATACGCCCATTAACAACAGTCACATGAAACCCGAGCCTAATGCTGATTGGGCTGGCAGTAAGTGGGACCTACCATGGGCTGCATGCCTAGAGCCTGCGACTGATTCTGGGTGGGGGGCTGGGACCCGCCCACCTGCTGTTGGACCTGCTGCTGTTGGACCTGCTGTTGCTGGACTTGCTGCTGCTGGACCTGCTGCTGTGGGACCTGCTGTTGCTGCGTAACATGAAAGATTCATATGTACAGCTGCTATTCAGGCTCCATTTCAGTCACTCCCCTGACTACGCGGCCAGAGGTTCTCATGCAAATCTGAGACCCATGATAGCATCTCCTGACTTCCTGTTTTTATTGTATCTTGTGTCTTTTTGTTTTGTATTTTATTTTAATGTAGCTGTCATAAAGTACAACGTAACTACATCGGCTAGTGACACGCAAAGTGCCACCTCCGCCAGGGGACGTGTAAAGCTGAGGGAGAGCAGAGAGGGCCGAGGTCGGCACCGGGGCTGAGAGGCATACCCGCAGGGTCGCGGCCATCGGGCGCAGGTACTGCTGCTGATGCTGGGCCTGCTGCTGCTGCTGAGCCTGGGCCTGGGCCTGCTGCTGAGCCTGTACCTGTTGCTGCTGGGCCTGGGCCTGCGCCTGCTGCTGGGCCTGTACCTGCTGCTGGGCCTGGGCCTGGGCCTGGGCCTGCTGTACCTGCTGCTCAGCCAGCATGGGGTTAGCCCTCATGGCGGGGTGCACACCCTGGCCACCCATGTGTGGCAGCCCCTGCACCATCGCTGCCTGCTGCATCGGCTGGTGGCCAAACCTGGTTCAGAAGCACAAACACCACTGTAAGGAAGCCATACATCCAAAGACAAAAGACAAAAGGACATGGAAACAGAAGAGCCTTCTTGCTGGGACATCAGACGTCTGTCCTGACTGCCTCACCTTTGCGTATTCTGCATAGTGTGCACATAGCCTGGTGCCTGCTGGTGAACATAGCCACTGGGCCTCTGCTGCATCTGCCGCAAAGGGTCCATAGCAGGGTTGGTGCCTGGATGTGAGCCTGGGAAGGGCTGGTTGGGGTATGTGGTGGAAACTATTCCAGCTGTCTGGGAGGCGTGATGCAGGTGAGAGCCGTAGGGAGTGTAGCCCTGCTGAATATTCAGAGAGAAAAGCAAACAGGATTCAGGGACATACCCAGAAAGTCAGAAACATCGCACATGCATCCATCCATCAGACTAGCACAGGCCCTACCTGAGAGGGCTGCATCAGACTAGCAGAGGCCCTACCTGAGAGGGCTGCATCAAAATAGCACAGGCCCTACCTAAGAGGGCTGCATCAGAATAGCACAGGCCCTACCTGAGAGGGCTGCATCAAAATAGCACAGGCCCTACCTAAGAGGGCTGCATCAGAATAGCACAGGCCCT
>JAODKN010000039.1:5013390-5024157 GCA_026774425.1 Petrocephalus zakoni | reverse complement strand
AGAGGGCTGCATCAGAATAGCACAGGCCCTACCTGAGAGGGCTGCATCAGAATAGCACAGGCCCTACCTGAGAGGGCTGCATCAGAATAGCACAGGCCCTACCTGAGAGGGCTGCATCGATGAGTACTGGGTGTTGGGCGTCATTTGTCGCAACTGCTGCATGTTCTGGAAAGTAAAATGAAATTTTAAATTCAACTTCCTCATCATTTATAAGACACCCTAAATAAACAGGGCATGAATTTTGATTGATTTGATTAAGGCTTACCAGTTGCTGGGGACAGGTCAGTGAGGCTTACCAGTTGATGGGGACAGGCCAGTGGGGCTTACCAGTTGTTGGGGACAGGTCAATGAGCAGTGAGGCTTACCAGTTGATGGGGACAGGCCAGTGAGGCTTACCAGTTGGAGACTGGCCAGTGAGGCTTACCAGTTGATGGGGACAGACCAGTGAGGCTTACCAGTTGTTGGGGACAGGCCAGTGAGGCTTACCAGTTTTGCCTGCAGCTGCATTCGCATCATCTGGCCATGTTGCAGGGCAGGCTGCTGCTTATAGTTGGGCATCTTATACTGCTGCTGATCCAGGGACATCATGCCAGGCACACCCCCCGACACAGAGGGCATCATGTTAGGGTAAGGCGGCCGGGTGGGCACCATTTTGCCAATGGAGATGTTACGAGGAGGTCGGTAAGAGGTTTCAAGCCGAGGACCACCTAGGTGAAAGAAATCAGGAGTATAAGACAGTCAGAGCTCTATCCCACGTGGCAAAAACCTGGGTGGTACAATCACTGGTTATACACATCCTTAAGACTTTGGTACAGTCTGCCATAAAGCAGAAACTACATTTACTAGACATAGTAGGTGGAACACAGCTTATGGAAGCAGTCAAACAAGAAAAGTATCAGAGCACACATGAGTTACACATGAGCCTAACACATATGAGCCTAAGTAAAATCTCAAGGCTGGCAAACTAGGGAAAAGTCACTTCATCACCTAGACTAATGAAAATAAACTGCAGAGCACTGGCAGAGCTGTTGTATAGTCCCAGAGACCTGGTGTCAGTCTTGACTCTGTCTGCGGTAGATCGCTTTTTCTCCAAACTGGCTTCCTCTCATACGGACTAGGTGCCTAAATTGCGCCTGCTCATTTGCGCCCTCTAGCTGTCGATTCAGTCTAGTGCTGTCCTACGGCCTTTTCCCTGCCAAGACAGGACCTAAATAACAATAACCCATGTCAACAGAAGTGGCTTGGATGGTGAATGAATGGCGGGGGGTTTTCCCAGCAAACTGACCTGCAGGCAAAGGCTGATTCTGAGGATAAATGCCCATAGGTTGATGAGTATATGCCACCCTGTTGTAATGGTGCCCAGGCTGGTTATGCAGGAGGTCAGGAGGCATGCCAGTCACGTAAGATGCTCTCTGAGTGCTGATCACATAGTCCTGAGCAAAAGACGACGGACCATCACATACACATACTGCAAAATCAAGAGTCTTCTTCAGGAGAGTAAGCGTAACAAGCAGTAGTGATACAGCGAGCGCGTGCCAGAGGCCCATGCAGAACACGAGCACAGAGGGAGCGGCGCGACTCACCTCGTTCTTGCTGGTGGACTGGTTCCTCTTCTTCTTGCTGTTCTTTTTCTTGCTGGGGTCCGAAGTGATGGCAGGCGCGCTCTTTTCCGTTTTGGCCGCTTCTGCCATCTTCTTCTCTGGCTCGGGGGCCACAGGGGTGGGGGGCTCCTCCTCTTCGGGGGGCAGAGGCAAGGGCTCTAGGTAGTAGCTACGGGGTTTGGGCTTCAGGTGCGTGTGATACAGCAGAAGGCGCTGCTGCTCCTCGTACTTGGTGACCTTGCGGTCCACCCGGACGGTCCCGAACCAGCCCCAGGACAGGGGGGCAGAGTGCTTCTGGCCCTCAAATACATCCCAGGGAGAGATCTTCTGCTTTGTTGAAACTTGGAGACCCTGTTCGGAGAAAGATGAAAACTTGGTATACATCAATTTATTTCACATTAGGCTATCATTTTTGAACACTAAGGGTGTTTCAACACCAGCACTTTTAGTCCGTTTAAAACAGACACTGGTTCGATTTCCCCCCGTGACTCGTTTGGGCAGGTGTGAACACGGCAATCGCACTTGCAAGTGGATCAAAGTAACCGCACAGAGACCCTTGATAGGGGGTGGTCTCGTTACAAACGAGCCCTGGAGTGGGTCGTTAGTGGTGCCAACGTGATCCGAGCTCAATCTAAACCAACGTCCAAGGGCACTCCGTAAGTTTGAGTTAAATGACTCCCGTAGTCAGGTGTCGCTTTGCATTCTGGGATGCGGCAGAGCACGCAAACCAGTAACAGCAGCTAGACGGAGAAGGAGAAATGAACCAAGGTCTCGGACGTGGCCCAAGGTAGGCTGCCTTCTTGAAATCTGAGCAGATAAAAGACCTAAAACTCATAAAAACTCAGAAGTTTTCAAAATGTTCGGCTGAAGGACAGAGGATTTGACCAGTTGTCTGAAGAGTGCCACTGCTCCCGCCACAGACCAACTGATTCGGACTGATTCAGAGAAACCAAACTATTGGTGTGAGAACATCCTCAAAGAGCAGATTTCATGTTTAAGGTTAACTTTACATCTAACCCTCAAACTTCATCTCTGTGATTTAATGATGATTTAATGATGATGGGATGACCTCTTTCTCGAAGCCAGCTATCTTGTTCCCCTTGGTGTCGATTAAGGAACCCTGTGGCTCGCAGGTGATGACGTCGCGGGTCTGCTTAGGGAGAGGCAGTAACTGCCGCACTTTCTCCAGGCTCTCCGACTGACGGTCTCCCAGCTCCTTCTGCATGGAAACCAAGCAAACGGACGCAATCAAAGCATGTGGCCAAAGCCAGTCTATCCACACCAACGGGTCACCGTCCGGAGAGCTCGGCATTTACCCTGAGCTTCTTCACCAAGTTCATATAGGCCCTCTTGTTCTCTTCCATGCTGCCCTGGGAGATGCTGGACATGTCAGCAGCTAGCGTGCCATTAATAAGCACGCTCAGCATATCCAGGACGGTGGTGAACAGCTCACTGAAACAGACACAAAGAGTTACGAGAGACCGAGACAACTTCCAAGAGCGCCATAAAAAGAACAGCCATTCAGCTGAGTGATAAGATCCATTTTCCATAAACACTTATCGAAGGAGACCCCGGAGCAAATCCCAGGATGCACTGGGCATACGGCTCCCTAGATGGGATGCCAGGTCAGTGCAAGGCGCACACTCACACACAATACAAGGACCATTTCGGGGGAAACCAACTGACCTAACCACACAGTTCTGGAATGCAAGGAGGAAAGGAGCATCCATAGAAATGCCGCGCACACAGGGAGAATGTGAGAACTGCACGTGCAGATGCGGAGAAAGAAGTGTCACACCATCTGCGGGCCGTGAGGCAAAGGTGCTATCCACCGTACTGCTCATTACAGAATAGTCCAAATACGGACAAGACTAATGACAATGATATCTATACAGCTTCAGTGACTGCTGGATAAATCCTGTGCATGTAGGACACGGAACCGGTTATCGCGGCGCTGGGTGACGACAGGGACTGACTTGTTGGACTGCATGTCCACAGTGCCGCTGCTTATGATATCCAGGAGTAACACGGCCCACTCGGTGGTCTGCTGGGTGCTGCGCTGCACCGTGTCGAACATGCCCCCCACCTGCAAGAGAGCGCATGGTGAGGGACGGGGCCGGGGTGACCGCAGACAGACAGACACACACAGACGCAGCCAAGAGAAGCCCACAGACTGACGTCTAGGGTGGGTGACAGGAAGAGACAGCGTACCAGGTTCAGCCGCAGCTTCAGAGCCTCATGCATCATCTGCTTGGCTTTGCAGTCGTCCTGGTACTGGTCCTCACGCCAGTTTGTCACAATCTGAAGGACAAGCGCGAGATCTGAGTGAGGAGGTTTTACGGAGATAACGGAGCCATGTTGTGGTGAGCGGCGCACTGGGCAGGCCACAGTACCTGCTGGACCTGACTGTAGAGGGAGGTGAGCAGCCCTTCCCGCTGCTCATCCTGACCCTTCAGGCACGTCAGCACCAAGGAGAGGAAAGGCTGCTGACTCAGGAGGGACATGCTGAAAGGTAACAACATGCTGTCAGCATTCAGTGCATGCCAGGCCTGGGCCCGGTGGAACCCGGCTCCTGGACAGGCTGCCGGCCTGCGGTTACCTACTGAGGAGGCTAGGAGATGCCAGGAGCTGTGAGAGCGACACCCACCTCTTCTGCTTGTGCCGGTCTCGCTCCTTGCGAGACGAGGAGCCCAGGTGCTGGCCCTTCTCCAGCTCCTCCCCAGTGGCCTTCAGCACGTGTCCCTGCACCGAGGTGGGCAGCTTGGCTATGAGCGGAGCCACCAGCCACACGCCCGAGCGCTCCGACGAGCTGCAGTAAGCCACACACACACGGCTTTTCAATGTGGAGCACAACTACCATCAGGATACCAGCAAATGAGTGGGAATAAATAAAACCAGAAGTTTATATATGACGGTCTTACATAGCGAAAAGCCAATAAAAACAGATTATTGCCGTTTCAGGCTAAAGGTGCATCTGTGCCGACAGTACCAGGCTGATGCCATTATGGCGATATTTAGCGCTGTACTTGCAGACAGACGCTAGGCTAGCAGCATGACCATGCACACCTGAGCACCGGCTTCATCTTGCTGCCGCTGTTGCTGTTGGAAGCCGAACCCCCCAAGCTATTGGACACCACAGCCCCATTGCCGGGGGGGTTACTGGAATTCATCTCAGCAGACTTCTGAAACACCTCGATTGTGGCCTTGGCGATATTCTCCAATAAAGTATTTAATTCCTGCAGGAACAGATATGGGACTTAATTATTAAATACGCACCAAGAGCATAACTTCAGACTGAAAAGGGCAGAAATACGTAATTAAGAACAACCTAACGTGGCGATTCTCATGGCCTAAGGGTCACGCCTACCCCAGCTCATGCCATCATCTCACATTACTTACATTATTTGTGCTCTGCTTGATCATGAGCTGGAGCTCCAGGGACGACTGTCTCATGGTCCACTGGTCCATGTTCTATGACACAGAAACTGGAATCAAAAGCTTTTTCCTAATACAGGCACTTCATTTATTTGAGCAATTTCACGTGTCCTTACTGTACACACTAGACAATCAGTGTGGGTAGTTCTGGTCCAGAGAGCAAAACTCCAGACCAGGATTTTGTTACCACCAGCCAGCTGAGTGCTCTGTGACTGTGACTCTTTATGCTCAGCTGACTGGCTGGAACAAAGCCTCGGTCTGGATTTTTAATTTCCGGACCTGAACCATCCCCTCTGGAGTAAATCGGGGCGGAGCCAACCTGCAGGATGCGTTTGATTCGCTGCCGCTGTGGGTTGTCTCCCTCCTCGCTGTCCAGCTGCCTGTGGGGGTAGCAGATGAGCTGCAGGAGTCGCTGGGCTTGGATGTTGACCAGCACGGGGTCCTGCAAGGCACTGCTGTCCTCCGACAGTGACTTGAGGCAGCGCTCCCCCACCCATTCCTGGGAGAGACACACGAGTGGGCTGTCTCATGTCCAACACACAGTCCGGGTCTTATGGACGATTCCCTCTCTGGTGTTGGTGTAATTACTGGGAAACTGAGATGTCCTAAAACTGCAGGTTATGACTGACTGACTGTAACCAGTATTAGCGATAACCGAGTCATAGCAACAATTAGCAGGTTTTCCGTATTGAAGTTAGAGGATTCCTCTACAGTCAATGAATGTGTTATTTCATTGTATGTAGCGAACCGACACTGATGTGCCAAACGGTACATGGCAAATACGTGCACTGTTAGAGCCCATGTACTCACATGTAATACATTTTATCTATAGGCACCTTTCATGTACTCAGCGTCACCAAACGTCATTCATACACACACACACACACACACACACACGCACACACACACACACACACACACACCTACCTAAATGGGGATTCATACCCTTAATCATAAGTACCCAAACAAAATACAAGGTTTTTTGGCATTTTTACTTTGATTCCATTCACAGATTTTAATTTTTTTTTTTAAATTGAGGTTATGTCCCAAAACGTAAAGAAGCTTGGGGACATTCTGGGCCCCACATGTGATCTATGCAAAGCCACACACACACACACACACACACACAGATATCTCAGATGATCTGATTCTCACCTGCTGGCAGATGCTCTTTAGCACGTACTTTGCATAGACATCCAAGCTGGCCGTCTCTATGGAAACGGCACGGCCCGAGGCCTTCTTGGAGCCCATGTCGTCCTCGCTGATGTCATCCAGCCCAGCTGGGTGGGAGAACCCGGCGCCTTTGAGCTCAGCATCCCCTGAAAGCACAACGGGAAACCTGAAGTGCAGGCCTGACACTCACTTCTCTTTTACCATTTACATTTTGACTGTTTTTCTGTATTTTCACAAACCACTAAAAACGGATTTATATTTGATAAATTCAGTTGAGAGAATTATTTCGAAACCAGAGAGGAGCAGTATTATTCTACACTGCTAGAAATGACAAAGTATAGACAAAGACCACAGAATTAGAAACTGAGGCAGAAGAATTGGACAGCCATTACATTAGAAAGCAGCGACTTACCCAACATAAAAACAGCTTTGAGAACTGCAAAAACAGCACCAACAACAATGCTGTTCTGTGATGCTGCCAGTAGGTGGCGATCACACGAGGAGCGGATCCCAACAGTTGCTTTAAAAGAAGAGTTCACAGAAAAACAGTCCATTTAAATTCTTAAAATACACCTATCCTCCATATCTGCTAGTTAACTGCAAACACATGATACAAAATAAGATCCCAAGTCCATCACAGAGCCCAGATCAGTCATTCAAAGATGTCCAAGCCAAGACAGGAAACCAAAAATATTGGTCATGAAATATCCCCCTCTTGGGGAATGGATGTGAAAGGCTAAAGTCTTGCCAGAGCCACCACCCTATTCAATAATATAGATTGTAAAAATCCACCACCATAAACTTGAAATCTGTAAACAGTCATCCTTAATCAACATCATTATTTCCATTTCTGCAGATTGTGTTACGTTCTGTTCATACTCTTCCAATGCCTGGTCTCTTGGATCACACCTACACCAAGCCGAAAGTGGGCATTTGGGATGGGTATTACCTGACTTGGAACTGTCCTGGGGGCATGGGTTACGTTGCGGGGTCTTGAACAAATGGAGCAGAATCCTGCAGGTGAGTCTGGCCCCAGGCTCAGAGTCCTGCTCACTGCAGGCTGAAAGAGGCACAAACTGAAGCGCTAAGCGACACATGGCACATTCACTCACCGCTCAGCAGCTGACACACTCGCTGAAATGCAAACTGAGGGCAACGTAGATTTCCACTGAAGAAGCAAGCAGATACCAAAATGTGCCTTTTGCAGGGCTTTGGTACATCATTAGCAAATGGGGAAACAGGCTTGGAAGCCAAACCAAAAACATCACGTCTTACAGCTCACCACAAATAGTTTAGGAGTTGCATGCATAATCTGGGTTTTGTGATGCACGATCTGACATTCTTTATAATGCTTTATACTTCTCCAACTTTAAAAATCCCTTCTTATATAAGCAACATTTCAACATTTTCCCCTTTGTGATCAATTTATTTAATGTCTGGCGATACATAGCATTACTGCAGTGCAGTGAGAGGAGATCTGTCAAAATCTGTCAACAAGAAAAGCAACAGGAAACGGCAATATGTACAGGGGAGCGTCAATATCTCGATTAATCAGGTTTCATCAAAGCCACACTTACCAGCATTTAGAAGAGATGGGATGGCCACACAGCGCACCAAATCTTCTAGGAGGAGACACTGCCGGGCAATGAGGATAGCAACGAAAGTGGCCAAGGAGTCGTGGAAGGACAGGTCACTGACCTGGAAAGAGAGCAGCATCACTTTCAGTATCCCTGGAGGGCCTTTCTGAGATGGGGGTCACACGCCCAGACGGAAGGAGGAAGGCTCGGGTCCTGTGGGGGTTACTCACGTCTACATTGCACAGGAGGTCGTTAAAGCCGCAATTGCCGTTGTTGGAGGAGCAGCAGAGCGCCTTGAGGACACCAAGCCATTCCGCGCTGAGCGAGCGGCAGTACGCCGTCAGCTCGGCGCACAGAATGCCGATGTCATTCACCCTGTAGGGGAGCCACAGACCACACCCATAAAACCGCCACTTTCTATCATTTCCAGTGCGAGCTCGGTAAACAGTCTAGTTCAGTGTTTTCCAGCCCGGTCCGCAGGGGGACACCGGACAGACCACGTTTTTGCTTCCTCTCAGCTACTAGCGCACCTATACCAGGCATTCGGTGTTCCTGATTGGCTGGGAGCTGGGAGGGAGCAAAAACGTGGACTGTCCGATGTTCCCCGAGGACTGGGTTGGGAAGCGCTGGTCTAGTCAGGATCTAAAAGAATAACTTTGTTTTGTGAGTACCTCTCAGGATCTCTGTGGTCTACACAGACGTCCATGAGCACATTGCACACAAAGCTGTATCGATTAGCGGGGCTGTCATTCAGGATCTTTCCCACCATGGAGTGGTTAAAGTTGGGAGCTGAAGGATTGGCTATGGTTTCGATCATGAACACTGGGTCCCACAACATGTTGGAGTCAGAAGGGTCGATGTTGCAGTAGATGGAATTCTTTACTTTTGAGCAAAAATCACTGCAAGGAACAAAACAGCTTGTGAAGCATAAATAAGGATAGGCAGCAGGTGCTTTTACATCAACAAGGCTGGGTGGCGCACCTGAAGATCTCCCCAAACTTGCTCTTTAGATGACTGCAGGAGGTGTAGAGGTCGTACAGGTAGGCAAGGATGCAGCGTTCGGCTGAGGAGCAGTCTGCCGGGTTCACACCATGCTTCACCACGATGCGTAATCTGCAGGAGAACAGCACGTCACAAGCAGACACTCAGCGGGATGCATCATGGCCAGTGCTTGGCTTGGGCTGACGCGTCCTTCAGTTAGCTAAAAGCAGGCAGGCGTACCCGTCAAAGACCTGCGCCGTCTGCTCGGGGTTGAGGATGAGACAGGAGTGGTAGCGGCGAAGCACGGCGACGATGCACAGGCAGAGCCCCGTGGTGTAGCTGCCCGCCAGGCTGGAGGACTTCAGCAGCAGCTCTGCCTCAACCAGGCTCAGCTCGTTCAGCAGCTGCGACACCACACATGCATCCAGGCGGGAGACGTCAGAAAAAGATCCTCCGTAAATAATTCACATCCAATCTTTCACAGGCGTTTTCCTAGTCTAGTACGGACAGCTGGAGGCTTGCGGTTAACGAGACAAATCCAGCTCAGTTCAGTAATACATTACGTGACTATGCAAAATGTCTTCGGTAACCCAGCAGTCAGTGATATACGTAAATTCACACCAACATAGTTGTTGCACCTAAACAAAAACCTCTGGCTTGTGCAGATTTACTTAAGTAGAGATTTGCTCATCTCCTTACTTGAATGGCAAAGTCTATGAGGCCGCTAATGTTGAGCGAATACTCCATGAGGTCAAAGATGAACTGGATGTGCTGGACCAGGGGCAGGTGGTAGGACATCCCTAAGGCAAAACTGGTGATCTGTTCCAGAACATTCCTAGACACCTGTCAGTTGAAGGACACAAAAACCTTTTTTAATATGGCGCAGGGCCACACCAGCATTACTGTGCTTCTTGTATGCAGTGACACGGCTAACCTGAGAGGTGACCTGATGCTGGTCAAAGTGGGAGAGAAGCTGGAATTTGGAGAATATGTCCTCCGCTGTCGGGAAGGCTTCCGGCTTGCTCCTCTTCCTCTTCTGCCCTTCCTCTCCCCCTGAAGCGACCGGCACAGTGGAATGCATCAGAATAAGCACTACTACATTTTTGCAGGCTTCTGGTACCCATCAGACAGACAGCAGGCATCAATGGCTACACAACACCAGCAAGGCAAACAGCTTTTTGGAACAGTAGTTCAGACCGAGCTAGAGAGGTGAAGCATCAACAGCAATACTGTAAGCTTGGGGTGGTGCATTTCAAAGTACCGTCATCCCAAAGACTTAGGCAGGCTGACGTGTAAATGTGCTCGCCACAATTCAGATCTCCCAGCAGCAGCCCCGTGTGCACACTGCCAGCCGCATCGTGCCAGTATCGTTTGACACTTTCAGGTTTGAGCGGGGCGACATCAAAGAAACAGCAGAACAGAGGCGATAAAAGCCGTCCCGCCGGTCCCCTACCCGTCTCCGCAGTACTTTTGCGGTTCAGCACTTTCAGGATGTCTTTGGTGATCTTCTTGATAGAGTGCCGGACCTCGTCCCGCTGCTTGCCCACGCCGTAGAGCACCACCAAGCGCTGGTTGCACTCATGGCTGGCGCTCTCCTCCTGACGGGACACACACCGAGGAAGAGCGTGCTGTGAGAAGCCGGCGGCACGGGCACCCGGGAGGCCCGGCGACCTCGGCACGCAGAGCCGGCTCACCTGCGGGATGGGGAAATGCGTGGCGTACTGAATGTGCCGCGGCTGCTCATACACCAGCGGGAAGGCGGGGTCCACGGCCTTCTCCTTTACACCGCCTTTCCCATCCTGCTCGGGGGTGGGCTTCTCCGGGGAAGGGCTGCCCTTTGACTCACTGTGCATGGGTGGGGAGAACATCTGCAGGCCCCAGGAATACAGCGGCGGCATTAATACATTATTCCAATTCTGAACCTCAAATCTGAGGTTCATTACAACCACCAAGACGACAAAGACAAATCGTGCCAAGCTAGCGCATGCGACTTTCAAATC
>JAODKN010000039.1:4963364-4975746 GCA_026774425.1 Petrocephalus zakoni | reverse complement strand
ACCAACTTGCCCCCGGTTTACATTGTGTTTTGGTTGATAGTTTTATCAATTTTTTTTTTATTTTAAATTTTTTATTTTTTGTTTACCGTTCCCCCCCCCCCCCCACCATTAAAGTACATCAAGGATCCCTGCTGCATGGACTCACATTATGTCCCAGAGAAACATCGGGCTTGTGATACAGCCTCATCCATATCTGCATTATTTGCATTTTAAAGAGAGAGAGAAAAATAAGCCAATGAATTGTCTATTCATATCTCACTTTAAAATATGACATTTTCCCAATACTAGCACAAAGCTCTTTGTTATGGAACTGTTACAGGTCAGCAGCACACTTCTAGTCCCTCTACGCCAACACACTGCAGGCTGTTCTAAAATTAAGATGGAGTCTTTTACTCGACATGAGTGTTTTTTTTTCATGATCTGATCGATTTCTGAATTGCCTTTTGCCCTGCAATATAGTTTTCTTTGGAAACATACTGTATAGAGTATTATTGATGGATAACTGAATGGTAATACATTTTGCATGTGAAAATTTGTGGTTATATAATATAAAGAAATGTATTTCTTTCTATATATAGGTGTTTCACAGACATAAAATTATCCGTACAATTTATTATATATACTCAGTGATAAAAAAGTTAAGTACCCAGTAATGGTGTGATTTGGATGTAATTTGGTACACGTGCAGACCAGCAATGGGTATGTAAATGAGTCAGTTTGCGAGGAGCTGGCACGTCTGGTCACCAGACACACAGGATGCCTCGTAGGTGCATTAGGCAGCATTACCAGCACTTGATGAAGTTTGAAGTACACTCTCCTCCCCACCTCTCCAGAAAGTCTTTAATAAGAGCCCAACTTTGTGTGACTTGTCTCAGTATAATCAAGTTTACCAGACCTGTGCTGGTAGCTGGTCTTTCATGTGCCATCACTGACTGGAACTAGAACTACGTGATACAATTAAATTCCTCCCTGATAAATACTGGCAAGCATAGGGGTGCCATTCCCCAAGATCAACGTCTAACTTTTTCCAGAAAATTGTTTGCAGTTTGACCGCAGTGTACGTTTAACTCATACTTGAGTATATTTATGAAGGAAAAAAATTCCACCATTCCATTACAGTAGGTTGCACTCTTTGTAATACTTTTGATTTCATCTGTTTGAATTCAGTGCACATTCTTTTTTTCTCACAGTCAGACCCCGGCAGCCACACCCCCATCCTCCATTTCCACAACTTTCCCCGGAGCAGAGCACAGTCCTGACAGAATCAGCAGTCGGAGATGGAGCGGAGCCACAGCCGCACATGCTAATGCAGTCTTTGTTTCAGTCTATCGAAACCAATAGCTACATAATGCTTTGCCGTCTTTATCTACCTAGAAATGCGGATATTTCAGCTTTAAGATCTCGGCATCGAACTCGAAGAAATGTGGCAGTAAGTTGCAACGTTAACACTCAACTAATTCACAAAATGCAAAGTGTCAAAAATTTCACGAGTAGTGTCGAAATCTTTGTTCTATTCTGGCTCAGGAGATATTTGACATTATAAAATTACTTAGGTGTGTTTGACTATTCAGTTTGAGAAGGTTTATCTTTGCTGCTGTTCTCCGCCTGTTTTTTCATACCAGTGATTCACTGTATCTATTGTACATCAGTATGCATTTTTTTTCTATACAACTGAGGATTCATCCCAACAAATTGAAGATGTTGAAGAGACCACCAGAGAGTGAAAATGCCCCTATGTTGGTGAAACTCTTACAAAGAATGTAAAAATCACAGCCTTTCATCTCACGGGTCTTTCCATCAATGCTTGACAGGCTTTTGCTGAGTTTCCTTTGTGAAGTCAGCCAATCACTTTCTCTGGTTGAGGTGCTGTCATTAAAGACGATGACAGGAAGCTTGCAACCTCAGTATAAAGTAATGACAAGGACAATAACACACTTGTCACTGGATAGACCAGACCTCTTCAGAGAGGTCCTCTGCAGTGCTGGCTTGCAGATGCATGTAGGGCTCTCACTGATTTGAAGCCTTTGCTGCAGCATTAGAGGAAATACATTCAGGAAACCCAATCAGGGAAAAAGGTGATCAGCATAATAATGAACAGTGGCTCAAACTTCCTGAAGGCCTTTGGATTGTATGGTGAGGAGTGTGAAGAGGGAAACCTGGGCGAAGAGGAGGCAGGACCCTCAAATGATGCTTCATAAGACGACAATCATGCAGAGATGGAATATGAAGATGTTGCTGGCATTTTGGATGGTGGCCTTGAGTATCACCTCCCACGGCATCACAAGTGTGCCTGCAATCCCCTCAACCATGTATCAACAACTGATGCAACTGCTGGCTGCAAATCCAACAAGAGGTCTGCTTTAGGTAAAAATGCTATGGACTGTGGCATAAAACCAGCAGGTCCACCATAAAAACGTGGGGCGTAAATGCAAACTGCCGTTTCTTTGACCCAATGACACCCTATAAAGTTCCTTGTAGCAGTCTGTAGACAGAATTGTACGTATCCAGAGGGAGCATGGAGCAAAGGTAACCCAGAGCATCTGCACAGCTTTGAAAATAAGGATGTAAGTTGTTAAATCTCACAACTTCTGCTTAAGATTAATGAAGCATACACTTTAACTACCTGCAACACAGTTGTGTGATAAGTGTAGTTGAACTGCATAGTTAAAATGCATTTTACAGGTTCATTGCAGCAGAAATGGTATTTCTTTTGTCTTTTTAATTAGGTTTTTAACATAACAAACATGACATAACATAAGATGACGTAATAGATATACAATAAGGACATCATAATAAAGCATAACATCACATTTCATATAACACACTAAACAAAATGTTACTATTTATCTTGACCATTAGAAAAAATCCAGGGGGCAAATTTCATAAGATTATGTGGAAATCTTGTTTAGAAAAAGGGAAACAAAGAGGAAGCATTTAATAAAAGTGACTGAGATAGAACTAGCCAACGAATCACCAAAAAATGCGCCACTTTTTGGCTTAGTTAATTTGTTGAATGACTTCAAATGATTTATAAAAAATTGTCTTGGGGCCAGTATTGTCACGACTTATGTGTTAAATATTTCATGTATTACTGTCTACTGTTCGTTGATGTAATGTGATTTGGATTGTATTAGAAGGTACATGTGGCTGCTTTGCATTCTATTTCCTCAGATGAACACTTCGTTAATTGTTGATTTTTCAAAATACTGGATAAACTGGTTCAGAGCTACTTACTCCACAAGCAATCTTTTTGGGTGATACTTTCCTGCTCTCACTCAAGTGATTTTTTGGTGACTTGTGAATACTTATAACTGCGTCACTTTCATCAAAAAGTGAAAAAAAATGGTAGTGCCGCTGTCATTAGCATGTCCCACCATGTCTAGGGAGCCATTGCAAATCAAACGTGTTTGCCGTGTCTTGCCGTGTGCGAATCCTGCTTGACCCTCCGTCTCTAGCCATTGTAGAAGTTACCTACCATGTGTGCCTTACTGTCCGCTGCCTGACCTCCCTGTGCTTCCCCCAGTATTCCTTACTTGCTGCCCGTGTTACTGCTTTTGAGGACTTAATAAAAGAGTGTTGATCTCCCCAGCAACAAGCATCTTCGTCTTTCGCCACGCCACGATGCCTGAGTCTGTCACATAATGCTTTTACTTGAGTACACTTCTGGAGCATTCTACCCACCTTTGCAGCTGAGATCAGTGTCAAATTCCTTTGGAGTAACTGTTAACAGGACTAAGTGTGTTCTGCAGCTGTCTTTCCTTTTTGGCCACCTAGCACTGCTGCTTAAATTTTCGGGCGATTCTTTTCTCATAATTTGACTAGTTCCAGGTTGTAATTGATCGTCTAGAAAGCTTGAAAAAGATCTGCCAAAAACTTTTAGAGTTATCGTGCCAATGAGAAAGTGTCTGCAGTCGGGGTGGACTGGTTAACTGAGTAATACAGTTATCATGAACTTCCCAGAGATACGTAGCATCATATTGGAGCTTACGGGTTTTGGAGGATTTTATTGTACATTTTGGACTTGCCACTGAAAGTCCTGAAAGCTTGCTCCCAGATTCACTGGAGTATTCAGATTTCTGGTGAATTAACTCAATCACTTACTATCTAGTCTTTACCCTAGGACACTGAAGGTGTGCCTTACTGTTCATGTCAATCTAAAACTGGTCATAACATCTCCTCTATTTCCCATAGTCCCCTTTCTTTCTCCCCTTGTGTTATAGCTGGTAGTACTGCCCTTACGAAAATGAACCATGGTTTTACTATGGTTTTTTGGGTAACCAGGAGTTTATGATTATGGTTTTATCATGGTTTCACTGCGGTTACCATGCAGTGCTATAAGTAAACCATAGTAGTACCATAATAACCATGAAGTGCTATAAGTAAACCATGGTAATATTATGGGTAGGAGCTTAGTAATCATAATTACCATGAGGTGCCATAGTAAAACCATGGTTACTGTAAAAAACACATACCCAAAACCCAAAACCATAGAAAACCAAGGGGTTTCAGACCAAGGGGTTCTCAGTGCAGTAGCTGGGGAATTCTATATTGACTGGGTGCATGAAGGTATTGAAAAATGGTCTTGAGTTCCTACTCAACATATCTTCCATTGAGAGTGTCAACTCTCTTACGACCCTCCTACCAGGGTCTTGTGACCCCCAATTTGGGAACCCCGGTGTTTGATGATGTCACAGCCAGAAGGAACCAGAGACAAGGGCAGAAATCGGGGCAAACAAGCTTTATTTTTCTCAGAAGCCCAAACAGGGGAAGACAATGGGGCCACACAGGGCCAAAACACAGAAGCTCGGGTACAGGGAAATCAAGGGCATACACAGGGGATGACATCAGTAACCAGACTGGGGAGCACAGGACTGGGAGGCACTCTTATACAGGGTTAATGAGGGGGCAAACAAGCGGCAGCTGGAGTGATCCACATGAGGGCTGAAATGAGAGGAGAGAAAAAAAACCTCTGAATTAAAAAGTTGCTTTTTGATTGCTGTTTAATTTGACCTTAATTTTCACACATTAACTTAAAATTCAGCTGGCTTTAATTTAATTAATTTAACTTTATGTGGAACTCAAAATTTGAAAATGATGTCATAAGTGCTCTTACCCTGGGCTGGCTTGTCTTGCATGCATGAGGAAATCCAATTTGTAAGTCAGACAGGATTTGCTTTTCTTAAATCCTTGCTGACTAGCTTTGCTCTGGGGTCTCATAAATGTGGAATAGTAATTCAATTAAATAAATGTTTAGTTCTAGTACCACACCTGTCTCTTACCAAAAAATTTTCAGCTCGGAAACTTAGTTAACTGCCGTCTTCTTCTTTTCCAACATTTACGCCAATTAAAAATGATTCAGACTTATTGACAACTGCTATCCATTGCCGAGATCGTTATTGTATGAGTGCTTTTCTACTTTCTTGCCCCATAGTGTGTGTCCCGTTAGGCCTAGTGTTCTGTGCTTCCTGGAAAATGCTCCAGGCTGCAGCTTCATTTGTACAATGAGTAAGCAGTTATGCGCGTCTATACTTGGCCTTGAAATTGAAAATGACTGGCATACCAATAAAAAATTGACTGCTTGAAATTATGTGGCATGGGGAAATTTGAAAGAGCAATATCGCAATTTAACAGTATTATAAAGTTAGGCTTGGGATGGAAGGGTTTAACAAAGACAGCGAATAATGGAGCATGAGCCTATTGGCAATTTTCTTTCTTCTTCGTGAAACGCAAGCCCTGAATAGGTACCTTTAGAAAATGAATTTTAGAAGTACATCTTGTGGGTATTCCAAACTTGTTTTCATATAAAAACTGCTGATATTATTCAATTTGAAAACAATTATTTAAAGTTCCTTAATACAAATGAATTTACTTCACTACCATTCAAGTACAAGTCTATATATAATCTGCATTGTCAATGTTTGGACGACGATCCACTTAGACAACTTATAAGTACAGGGAATTTTATTAAAAACTGAACTCAAATGAAACCAGAAACAAAAGGGGCCAGAAAGAGGTTTAAACAAAGGCATGAGACAAAACAAGAACTTAACAGGCTAAATTAAACGCAAGGAAACATGACAGGAACATACAGATAAGAGGGTACTTAGCAGGGAAACATGCAACAGGAGCACTAATGGGTAATACATACAACACCTACAATAACCGACAGAGGAGGAGGGCAAGGGCGGGCACGTATATACACAGGTACCGAGGGATACACGAGGGACAGATGTGGGCCGTTATTAGTTATACACACCAAGGATGGGCAGCTATAGCCTTGAGATCTTAAAAATAATGAGTAATTCCAGAATTAGTTACATATACCTCTAAGGTAATTACGCAATTCAACACACTCCTCCAACTGTGTGGAGAAACACGAATGAGAAACAGAGAGACTAATATTTCAAGACGAAAACATTTCATTTCATAGTCAGGCACAAGTCCTATTTTTAACACTGCTGCCCATCTTAGTTTCCCATGAATAGATATGTTTGTGTAATGCACATCTTTCTTATTGGAAAGAATGGCACTAAATACAAAAAGGCTTCCCATCAGCTATAGTGCTGGATGTGAAGCTTAGCACCCGGGCGCCACGATACTGCACATAAGGGACCGGCCACCTCATCTGTGCTGGCTCCTATCGCTGCACAGCATCCTCTTTATACATTAGCATTCCTGTCGTAAAGCAGACGGATTCTGACCCGCTTCTCTGTAGTAATTGACCGCAGGTGTTGCTGGAAGAAAGGCAACTTTGGCTAATCCATCTGGGGAAACTCCATCTAACTCCACATGGGCATTTCTGTTTACAAAATCAGTGAGCTGTGGTGAGAAAACTGATATAATTGTCCCAACGTATGTGCATGAGATGCTTATGTGAGCAGTCATGCTTGTAAAACTAAATAATTTCACGTTAGTGTTAGAGAACATTACAAACTAAATTCGCTGTCTGGGAATGTTCTGCACTGTAGTTTGAAAAATTGAGTATTTGGTTCATTTCTGCATAAATTAGCATGGATGTGAATATTATGTTGATTACATATGTCCATAAATAAAAAGTAACTCGCACATTTTTTCACTGTTGTAGTATAAGGAGCTATTACAAATCATCCTCAGAACAAAATTTAAATTGTGTTAAATATGTGAACAAACGTAGACTGCAGAAAATCCAAAGTTCAACCAAATTGCAGAAAATACAAATTCAAACCTGTGCACCTAATTCTTGTTTTTAAAAATCATTGAAGATTTATGTTGTTTAATCATTCCACCCTGGATAAAGAACGGCTCAAATAAAGCATTAAAAGCCCAAAATTAAGATGCCATTCATGCCCGTGATGAGCGTATGTAAGCTTCTCACCATCTGTATACTGTATATGCATTCTATATATGACACACACGGTCATTTTGACTGATGGTCTGAAAAATTGAGAAAAACTGAATACAGTTCTCCTGAAGTTCCTGAAGCAACAGAGTGTACCCAAAAACTGAAAGGGAAAAATAAAAATAAAAAATCCTTATTCATCATTACCTTATCCAACTGCTTATCCAGTTGGTCCCTACAATGTAATGTATATATCACACACACACACACACACTCACATTTTTAGAGATATCTTTAAACTGTGCGAGGAAAACTGATGTGAACATGTGAAGAACATGCATACTCCTACACACAGAAGATCCAGGGGGAACCAAAGGCAGGGCCCCCAGACTCCAACACACAGAAGATCCAGGGGGAACCAGAGACAGGACCACAGACTCCTACACACAGAGGATCCAGGGACAACAAAAGACAGGACCCCCAGACTCCTACACACAGACCCTACACACTGACATATCATACGGGGGGTCCCCTCCCCCCCCGAGCAGTCATTATATTAATGCATTTTACAAATAGTTTATCAGCAGCTGTTCCTTCCAGCGAAATCACCTTTCCAAACTTTTTACTGCAATAATTTTGTATGTGTGTGATTTTAAGCCTTTCATTGAACAGTTATATGTGGTTTTTTTCTTATTGAGCTTCAAATATTGTGTCATAATTTATTTATTCGTCTTTTGCAAAATCTGTATTTCACCTAATTAAAAACAAATAAACTCCCCAAGGCCCTTCAATGAAGAAGACAGAAAAGCTCCTCTTTTGCTCTGCAGCATCATAACTACAAATCGACAGCTTGTGCTTCATTGCTCTCAGCGGGGCGGGAATGTCTCATGGTAAAGGCCCAAAGCAGAGTGTGCCTGGACAAATGATCCCACACGCCGGGGCTGCTGGGAGACAGTCCCAGAGCATCACCTTGCTTGTTGTCTGCCACAGTGTTAACCTTTGCCGTGATTATAAATATTTTGTTCCAGTTTTTGTTTCTATAGCACCTATTCTTAGAGAGATATTGAAATTTAGTCCTGTGGTATTTACACCACTAACTGCTAAGTATTAAGCACACTTCAGTTTTTCATTCTGCATTGTTATTATGGCAAGTCCCTTTAAAAATACCCAATTAACCTTATTTGCTATCATTTTATTTGTGAAGATTCTAAATTTTAGAAAAAGGTATTCTTATGGTAAAATGTTCCTTCAGAGTTATTTTACTTATATAACTTAGATAAATCAAAATATTATGACTAATGAGAAGTAATTCAAATTAAGCCACGTGACTAATTGAATTCGTCATATACGCAATAAATTCTTCTGGAGTACTGTGCCTCTACCAGCTTCATTATTTAAAATGCTTGTGGCTTTTATACCAGCAATGATAAAAACAAACAGATTGATAATTATTGAGATGCTGGACTACAGCTACCTTCACATTTGTTTTTGTTTTTAGAACACAGAAACGTGAGCTGGCTTAGAGTCACATTTATAACCATAAGTAGTGTTTTGCAGTATAAATGTCTAGGTCTATAAATGCATGGCAGTATACATGTTTGTAAGACAGGAGGGGTAGCTTATTCATCATGAGATAAATCTGGCTCTTTAAGTCCTCTGTTATAGCTGTTTATGCTGCCACTATATATGCGTGTATAAATAAGCTGCTGTCTGTAATGTTTGAATGTGCAGGCAGAGACCTTTAGGGCGGATGGTATATCAGTATGGCCATATCAACAGTATTTACCTCGTTAAAATTCTGAGACGAGGTCATGAGATCTGAAGCACGCTATAAGCTATTATAGACTTCCATTAAAGACAGTATAAATATTAGTACAAACATTTTTCATTTTAATAATCCCATAATTACACGCAAGAAAATAGCAATGTAACACCATCAGACTGTACTTCGGATCTTTAAATTAGCTTTAAATGAAATGGCTGGTGTTGGATGTTATGGGGGGAAGGAGGTCCTTCAGTTCACCCTGTGCTCATTTTATAGCAGCAGCATTCATGGTGCCCAAGATCTCTAGGCAGATTTCCTCTGACCTTACAGCCTCTCCATAATGGAGGCCTCCGAGCTGCATAGCAGCTCTTGGTGCAGTAATATCTGTGGCTCCCACATTTGTGCTGTGATGATCAGCTCTTCACATCTTCCTCGGGGCCTCCTGAAAATCTCTCCCCACAGCTTCCTCAAGCCCCTCCCGTGCAACAGCCTTTGACTGCCCCCCCCCCTTTTCAAATTCCCTCACCTGCAAAGTTTGCCAGTGAGTTCCAAGTCTCTGCCATGAGAGCCACCACGAGCCCTCTGCCCATGGAGCATTGCAGGCTCTACAAAGTGCTGCCGTCGTGCTGCATTCTCGCACCCGCTACTCTCCTTCTTTGGTTCCGGCACGGAAATGAACTGTTCTGTCCTGGCCGGTTCTCACCCTTGCAGGAACATCACTCTCCAATGAGATGACCCCCTTAATCCTGTACAGGCCTGGATCTGTGAACATTATGGCCCATGAGGACATAAGCTTCCCTTTCCTGATCTATAGGGTTGCGTTAAGTGGGACACAAAGCGCTTAAACTAGAGCACATTCATATGTGTAACTCTTATGTTGGGGATATTTTTAGTCATGTGGCCCAAATATTTTCATCGGTTTGAATGACAACACCTTTATATTGAATTGTGAATTGAAAAGTGAATTAGTTGATTTATGAATCTAATTACATTTGGTTTCTTTTTTTCCCCAGTAATTATGAAATTTTTATCAGATCTGTGGCTGGTTGTTTCTAGCAGATTGCATGCAATTTAAAGAACCTTGTGTTACAATCCCTGGTCATAAGGGCCATAAGCTTTTAAAGAAGCTTCTGATTTTACCAGTTAAATGAAGTTCAAACAAAGCTTCTGTAGGTAAAAGAATACCAGGATAACCCGGCTCTTACTTTTCATTCTGCTCGGGCTTTCTCAGACTTGGTTGCATTATAGTCTCGATGAGCAACACAAATGAAAACAAAAAGATTATCTAGGATCTGTGGCCGATGCACACAACTGCGATTCTGTTTTTACCTACTGAACCTGCTACAACTAGTATGAACAGCTTCATAGATACATAGATTAGCAGATGATTCAGTATATATCCCTTCTGTATTGTCTTCTATATTTTAGTGTATTTAAAATGAATACAATTATGCATCACATATCTTTGTAGACTGGAAATCCAGTGAAACTTGTTAATTGTCTTGGGACCCCTTTGAGGGTAATGTTTTTGCATCACAGATTTTTATATTCAGTGTTTCACTGCAGCCATTCCACAGCGCACGTACACAGCATTCACCTCACGTCAGTCAACACATTTATTACATAGCTCCTCTAAACTTTGCTAAGCTTTTTAAAATTAAATCTGCCTGCTAGAATGAGCTTGCTGACATCAGGGAGCGGCCCGAATTAATTTATCACTGCCCCTACTTATCTGTTTAAATCTGCAAAAATTTTAATCAAAATATTAAAAATCTTGCTTTCATCAGTATTTAAAAAGGTATGTCACACAACCATTATTCACTCAAATATAATAGATTTCCATCTGCCTTAGGGTACTATATTCAATTAAAATGTATCACAGACTCATCTTGGCTAATTTTTTTCGTATCCCCCTGGTATGCATGACAGACAAACCGGAACAGTTTAGTGAAAGTGTACTGCTAATCTGTCAAAATCATTCCTACAAATCCATTGGAAATGCATGCATTTAGTTAACTCTTCAATGAAAAAACTAAAACAATTTAAAATAATTTTTACGCAACAGCAGTAATGACTCGGAAGTAATATCTTTAAAAACACTTGCAAAAGAATGGTTTTTGAGTGAAGTTTTTTACATTTACCAACATGTAACAATGTCACATTTCATAAAATGACATTAGATTTAATGGCAGTTTTGAAGCAGGTGTCAGCTGTGAGAGGTATCGTTATCAGCCCTGAATATGGTTCCAAAGAGCACTGGAACGGAATAAGAGTTACCATACGCTACAGCTCAAAGACAGCAACCATATTTAAAAGGACAGCTGCTCAAGTATCTCGCACCCTGTATCTATATAGGTTTATGTTTGCAGAAAGTTTAAAGGTAAGGTGTATTTATCACATAGAGTGCGAAATCTCTGATGATGCTGTTTTCTCATGATTTTCCCATATTCCAAGAAGATCCAAACCAAGATGAAGTAAAATCACCTATGATAGTCTCCCCAGTCACCAGATCAAAACATTGCTGAACCTCTATGCAAAGGCCTTGAATCACAAAGGGCAAAGCAGAGGTCCTTCATCCCTCAAAGAAATGGAGGCTTTTCTTTCTGTAAAATGGTCTAGTGTCGCAAAACACACATTTCAGGACTATGGCAAGGTATGGCAGCATTCCGGGATGGAATGAAACTGGAAAATGGTTGTACCAGGTCCAGGTTATTGATATATTGTTAGCTTTTAAATGTAGACATTTTAATAAGAAAGAATGCATAGTGAGCTCTCCGCTAGCCTTGTCGTTTCGGAGATGCCCTGACCCACTCATCTGACCATAATGATTTGGCTCTTATCAAAGTCACTCAGATCTTTATCAATGCCCATTTCTCCTGCATTCAGCATTTCAACTGCGAACTTACCGTCTAATATATCTGAAATCATGACCTTCATAATTAAAAGAAAGATAAAATAAAATGAAATTTAAATTCTTCCCCTAAAGAACATTTACATACAATTCAGAAGTGCTATTCCATGTTAACGTATTCACTTAAAAAATAGTACTGCATTCAAAATCTAGGTATATTGAATATTTACAAGGTATTCTGTACCAGAAAGCAATTTATGTATCGATATGCACATATTATAACCCGAATTACTTCCCTAAAAAAATTACCCATCCATCTATTTTTTGTAACCACTTGTCCAGTTCAGGGTCGCAGGGGTCTGGAGCCTACAGGCACAAGGCAGGGAACCACCCAGGATGAGGCAGCAGCCCATCACAGGGCACAAGGCAGGGAACCACCCAGGATGAG
>JAODKN010000039.1:4942455-4958393 GCA_026774425.1 Petrocephalus zakoni | reverse complement strand
AGGAGTGACTCCAGAGTAGGAGTGACTCCAGAGTAGGAGTGACTCCATAGCAGGAGTGACTCCAGAGTAGGAGTGACTCCATAGCAGGAGTGACTCCAGAGTAGGAGTGACTCCAGAGTAGGAGTGACTCCATAGCAGGAGTGACTCCAGAGTAGGAGTGACACCATCTCTCGCGATTTTTGGCCCCGGAGCCCTGCCACACTACATATCACACATAAGGGTTCTTATAAAAATCACAACCATGGAGCCACCAAAATAGCACATTGTGCAGGGGTGGATTAACCATAGTGACCTGTTCTCGCAATCAAGTGGCAGGTGTATATAGAAAGGAAAAAAAAAACAAATAAAACAGAATGCAGACGAAGAGCAGTCAGAAACCGCACAAAGTGGTCAGGTTCAGCCAGTCGGCGCTCCCTCTCAGCTCTGAGCTGAACTGCCAGCTGGCAGAGCCGAGACTCCTCTCCTGCATGAAGCAGCACCCCCAGTTCAAACCAGCCATAGGTACTTTGCCTTTCCCAGTATGACACCCGGGTGCACATACCACAAGCTAAATAAATGGCATAATTAGATTTACCCTTGATGCATATTCTGTATCCTAATTATAAATATTAGAAGTGGCTTTTTATACCAGGCCCCATGTCCACAGCTGTCAGAGACAGACCAGGGCTGAGAGGCTACAGGACCGAGAATGCCTTGCTCTCGCCGTCTGATCTCCCAAGACTAACAGATGCTCACAAATGTGGAATTAGCTTGTTTATTCTATGATGGCAGCTGGATTAATTACAGACCTTATTTATACTCACCTGTCCCTTGGCTAGCCTCCTTTCAGGTGGGACTGAGGTGGCCTAATGCCTATAGAAGTGCACTTGTGATTAAAATGCCGCTGGTTTGAACCCCCCACCAGCAAGATACCATTGAGGTACCCTTAGCAAAGTACCATTCCCCAAGCACTGCTCCCCCGTGTCACAATTAATCTCTTTCTTTGGAGTGTGTCGCAGTGATTTCCTGTAATAGTTTTTGGATTTTTGCCTATTGATTTAACATACATTTAAAAATGAACAGAAAACAGTGTTCAGAATCAAAACAAAAAACATTAACAATATCTAATTGTCATTGTTTTATTAATCAGAATTGCTTGGAGCATTAATGTGAGTATGAGACAGAAAATCTTTTTGTTCAAATGTTAATGAACAAACCAAACTCCATTTTTTATATAAATGTGCCTTAACAAAAAAATAAATAAATAATAAACATAATATATTTCACAGTTGTTCTGAAGCCTCAGCCTGGAGTTTTTCTATTTTCATTATATTATAGCTCATTATTCATTATTCATTATTATCATTATTATAGATCTGACAAACAATTTCAGTCTGCAGAACGCCATGCTCTTCTGTGGACTGCTGCATTTGTTGCAAAATGAATATTGCTGGGAAAAAAAGATGGACAGTTTTTGCCCTTGACACAGTTTTTCTGCCAATATCAGCCCAGATGGTGCAGGACACAATATGAAAAGGATACAGAAAGCAGTGAGAGTACCCTAATGGCGCTGACAGCAGCTTAAAGCATCAAGATAAAATGAGAATGCAAACAATGACAATACGGATAAACATTCCGCAACCACATGTGGCCTCGGTAGATCAGTGTAAAAAACATAATTACTATTATTAGTAGTAGTATTGTTCTTCTTATAACTAATAATAATGATGGTGATAGTAATAATATCATCTACAAAAAATATCAGACACTACAAGTGCTGCAAGGCATAAGAGCCGATTGGCATGTAACCAAAGAAAAAGACCAATAAAGACCTATCATCATAGCCACTTCCTCAATCAAGGGAAAAGTGTGTTTTTAATGTTTCTGCATTTGAGCATGAGAAATAAGTTTAATAAGAAATTGAATTGCACTTTTTCTGAGAAATCATTTTATGAAATTGCTAAATGGACTGATAATAGTGGAAAAACCCAAGAACTGAAACTGCAATTATATTCTATAAAGTATAGGAAATTCAAAATGACCAGCAAATCTGCTCACCATTTACTCATGAGGGTTAATGAGACGCAAACTGGCCACAGGCTATTTTACAGGATCATTCTGGGACTACATTTGATCTCTTAAGGTGAAAAAGGTCTTTCAGTCATCTGTGTGTTATTGTATTCTCAGACTCCTCCATCAGGCAATTACCAGCTTGATGTCAGAGTAATTTGAGTGTTGAATAATCAATTCCCTTCTTTAACTGACTAGGGCATATGGTAAGGGAATAAGAACAGGAAAGGGGAATTCCATACATGCACTTTTCTGAGAATTCTCCAGAATATAGCACTATTCTCTTGATTACAGAACAGTCGGTTATTCCCTTAAAAACAAAAGTGAATGTAGAAATAAATGCGAGAGCCTGTGGGAAAGTGCTTGTAAAGTCATTGTCTCTGAGAAACAGCTGAAGCTTACACAGCATTATTTATGCTGATTACACTAAGAAAGACTAAGTACAAAACCCAAAATCGAACAAAACACAAGCAGAACAAACCAGAACGGAAAAGGAAAGCAAAGAGAACTACCCACAAACGCTAGAGAAAAAAAACAGAAAACCCAATAATCAAACAAAACCCATAGAGCTATGTGGCAGTCTGGTGAGCAAGGAAACACATTAGGGCTAAAGGTTACTAGAAGGAAGAGGGAGACAGAATGACCAGTGACACCTGCTGGCCATCACTGGGAACGACATAAAGGGCAGGTCGTCCGTGTCACCATTTCAGCTGTCAGATTTCTAGTTATTAATTTCTTTTCAATAAAATCATGGAAATGATTCAGTGTTGAGTTTATATTTTTGTTCAATATATTTTCATGCAATATTGGGATGAATGGCATTTGCCTTACAGGGGTTTACATAAATGTGCATATTTAAATCATTTAAACCTTTAAGCGGCATAACACTTCAGTTTAGACCTTCAAGGCCTTACCGCTCCAACACTGGCTGTGCATTTCCTCTCTGGGCTTGGTGTGTGTGTGCAGTTTACAGGTTCTCCTTGTGTGCGAGTGTCAAACAGCAAACGGCTATTAGATGAAGATTATATGTAACCTATATGTTTTCTGGCAGCCTTCAGGACTATGGGCTGCATCCCTTATTCACAAAACAGCTACCAAAAATGTATGGAACGTTTCTGCAGCAACAGTATTTTACTTCATTAACCTTTAAAAGTTACTTGGTTTGCTGACCTTGTAGATTTAGGAAATAAATCAACTAAAATATACTTTTTTGGTTTTAGTATACAGTAGATGTGCATTCCTGTCTAGATAAAGAGCAATTTAATGCAGTAACAAAGCAGTATACACTCAGTTGTGCCAATTGGCTTCACTTAAGTTACAGAAAGTTTCTGAGATTATTTATCCGTTATGTCTTACCTCAGGGGTGGGCAACTCCGGTCCTGGAGGGCCATTGTCCATCACATTTTGGTGATTTCCCTGCTCCTCCAGGACCAGAACTGCCCACTCCTGTCTTACATGATAGTCTCCACTAAACTATGAGTTCCAAACAACATTAATTGTTGAAGTTAATATTGTTTGGAGTTTTAAAGTGTAACTCAAGGAAAATACATTAAATATAGTCTTTGAAATGAGATACTAGCAGTCCAGTTGCTATAGGCCTGTAACTTACTGGTAGAGAAAACCATGCTGGGAGGAGAACAGTTAATACTCTTCATCAGAATTATTTTAAGTAGTTATTTTATTGTATTTCTCATGTCTCTCTGGTGCTTGTAGCAATGCAGCATTTGGGCACAGTTATCCCGTGAGGATAAAGTTTAAATGCAGCATTGGTGAATGATGTTTCTGAGACGTTTCAAAAACATAATCACCTTCAGATTACAAGATGGCCGCCGCAGTCGCCCTGTGCACCCTCTGCTACCACCTAGTGTTGCTGCTCAGTTTTGGGCCAATTTATCCCAAATGTATCACTTGTAGATTTTCATCCATGCAATGTTTTGGTTGAGTGGTAATATGATCACCCAGTGATGGGCTGGCCCCCCATCCTGGGTTGTTCCTGCCTTGTGCCCATAGCTTCCGGGATAGGCTCCGGACCCCCCGCGACCCTGTTCGGATAAGTGGGTTGGAAAATGGCTGGTAATATGATCAGTCAAAAATCGAATAGAGTAAACTGAGTAATTCAGAAGGTCAAGTCTTTTCTGGGGTCACCCTTCCCTTTGCGTCCCATTGTGTCAATTTTGTGTTATTTGCTTAAAAATTACAGCAAACACACAGCAATTAATAATCATCCGGACAAGATCGAGTATCTGTGTGGCCCTTCTCTTTGCTATCACTGTGTGCCACTGGTCAGTTTTGGAGCAGTGTCTCAAAATTTGACCACTTCTAGTTTGTCACTCATACAATGTGTCTGCCAAGACTGAAAAAGATCTGTGAACTACTTTTCGAGTTACAGTCTAAAAGGTGCAAGTATCACATGACAGCCACAGGATCAAGCAGGACTCCCTGTCCTAAATACATTCAATCAGTTCATCGCCAGGTTTAGTAGGTGCTTGAATAAAGGTTTTATTTGTAATAACTCTATGGTTCAGCTACAGTTTCGCCTTGATAATTTAGTGAGTTCTAGTTTGTCACCAAAAAACATGTCTGAAAAGTTTAAAAACAGATCGATTCAATAATTTTAAAATTATTTTCATAATGAGAAGGTGTCTGTGGTGGCGAAGGGCAAGTCTCAAAACCAAATGTATTCCCTGTCCATATCATATCATTATATTTGGCCTATGTAAATATTGTAGCGAGTGGGAGATGGCTCCAGATAGCTGGGCCGTTTACACTTCCTGCCATGCTTGTGCGCGGTTGTATTTAGCCCCGTGTGTCTTGTAAATAGCCCCTGTATGTATCTGTAGGTGCTTGTTGTGCCATGTGTCCAATTGTCACACGCCCTTACGTGTGTGTGTACTCGGCTCTTGCCTGACCCTCGCGTGTAACCGGCTGTGTGTGCGCGCCTTCCCTTCCATTATGGAACCTCACAGTCTTTTCATGCTGATGCTTACTGTGTGGTCCTTCTCAGGGCTGATAAAAAGGGCAACGTTTATTCTCTGCTGCTGTGATGCCTCGGTCTGGCCAGTGTCACAACATATGTATAAAAGGAACAAAAACAATCATTTTTAGATATATATTGTTCTTATCTGCTTTGAAATGTTATGTTGGGGTTGGACCTTAATAGTATTGGTACTCTGCTGCTCGCTTTTGCATCCTCCCTCTTCACTCAGCAATTAAAACCCCAAATACGTGTTCTGCTTTGAAGAGCAGAGAAGGTCCTCCCCACTGGTGAACCGCTAGTTAGGAGTGGTAAAAATTTCTAACAGTGGTAAGCCGGCGATTTCATTAAAATGCTTCCCTGGGGTTTGTGTCTCTGATGTAAATGCTAAACTGCATTCGTTTTACAGCAGTATTCTGGTTTTCCACACTGGATATAATGATATATGTGTATGAAAATCTCCCATTTGAGATATCGACATTCCACGTCATGTCTACCTACCCACAGTTTCTTTGTCGCACGCATACATGCCTCTGGGACCATGCTGATCATTTTTAACTGAGTTTAATAAGCTCCTGTCACACTTTCTGATCTCTCCTTTAGTAACAAAAGTGTTCAGTATTTCCATGCATTAATAATAATGTAGCATGGAGATGGGTCATGTTGTTTGGCACAAATGACAAGTCAGGAGACAGTTATAATTTTAACCACTAGGTGGCTTTATTGCACCCGCACCGTACACAAACGATGCATGCACACTGCCCACCATGCTAGTCACCCTGATTAGATTGGGCACACATACACACACACCACTTTGTACAATAAATAACATTAAACACTACCAGAGACATTATGACACAACAGACGCTAACTATACATGACTATTCACATCATGTACATGGCTGGCCCAGGTCCAACGTACCTCTCTGCCCAGTGGGTCCTGCCAGCAATACACTGCTCCCCTCCTAGGAGCACTTCGGAGCTCTGCTCCTGGACCTCCCCAGGGCCTCTCCAGTGGCAGTCCAGCTTGCATGGCCGTCCCTTCTTCCAGGCAGTCTTCCAGACAGGGTCCCCAAGCTGGAAGGCCAGCCCCTGGCAGTGGATGTCATACGCCCTCTTCTGTCTGGTCATGGCTGCATCCTAATGTTCCATGGTCAGCACAAGGTCTGTACATGCTCCTAGAGCTTGCTCAGGTCGCCCAGTCCCACTGTCAACAGGAACTCCTGTCCAGGGGGCGAGCTGAACTGGGATTTGCAGCTCATGGGCAAACATGAGGGCGGCAGGGGTGTAGCTGGTACCGCTGCGCAGTAAGCAGGACCAGGGGGACGTGGGAATCCCAGTTCTGCTACTGCTCGGCCATAAGGATCACCAGGCGTGAGGCTGTGGTCTTCACAATCCATGGCCGCTGATAGACCTCGTCGAATGGCTGTGCCTCAAAGTTTCTCCCCTGCTTCTTGAGGGTTCCAAACTGGCAGAAGAACTCCTCCAGGAGTTCTGCTGCTGCGGAGGTGGCACTCTAGTCGGGAACCGCGAGTGCCTCGAACAACTTTGGAAAATAGTCCATGGCCTTGAGTATGTAGCACTGTCTGGCCTCTGTGAGGGAAAAGGGCTCCAGAACATCCAACCCACCCCAACAGCTCAGTGTCCTGCCGGCCTCGGGGCCAATAGAAACTCGTGTCTTCTTCATTCAGAAGTGCCCAGCCCCCGTGACTCTGTGCCCTGGCTGCCCGGTGGGGCGCAGGCTCTGGGGCATGAGCAGCTGCAGCGGCTTCTCTGCGTCATCCAGGGATCACCAGCGTCAATGCAGCAGACCCTCATGGTCTTCCAGGGCGTCCCACTGGGAGGAGCAGCCCTTGGTTAGTGGTCCGGAGGTCTTAATTGCCTCCCAGATTGTTAACCTACCCTCACCCTGCCCAGCACTCAGCAGAGCTTAGAGTTCATCCCATTGCTCCGCCATCAGGTCCTGGTTGCTGTGCTGCCACAGCTCCTGGACAGCATGCACCTTTTGGGGAGACTGCCCTGCTGTGATGTTGCTGTGTTGGGCTTGGGGCTATGTCGCTGGTGGCCTTCCCTCTGCAAGCAGCAGGCTGCTGTCTTCCCATGATGCATGGACACCTTCATCTTCCACCGTTGGCCATCACTATGTGTCTGGCCAGCTTGCCTTGCAGCTGTCTCTCTACTACCCTCATGGCTGTGCACCCACCAGCCACCGACATGAGCTGCACGTCCATCGCCTGGAAGCACACCGGGGTAAATCAGGGTGATGGTGGACCCCGTGTCCACCAGGGCCCGGTAGGGTGTCTTGTCTACCAGGCAGCTGACGTACAGACCCACTCTAGGTGCAGCTACATGGGTTGGTTTGGAGTTTTGTGGGTATTATTGGAAGCGAGGGCGCGGTGCTGCCACAGGGCAGTTGCGGGCAATGTGATCTGCTTCACTGCGGTGGCACGGCATGGGAGCGGCACTGCGCGCATCCTCGACTAACCCTTTCATCGGTTACTTTTTCCTAGCTGACCATGAGGCTAACAGTGTGGAAATCATCTTATATCTTATGTTAAGTGTGCAAATCATCTTATGGCAAAGCACAGAGAGAACTATTTACAGAAGAGGGCTGAAGGGACGACTGATCGACCGAAGGCATTAGACCTACAGACTGCATGGCAGAAAATAGCACTTCATTGTCTACTGCTTTTCATACTGCCAATACCTGCTACTGTTGTTGATTTTTTGTTAAGCACTTTTGGACAACCGTGTCAGGAGAAGTGGCATTTAAAAATAAATTAATTTGAATTAAATTAAGGGAGTATCTCCTGTCTAATACTTTGGAGAGACTGGACTGAAAGGTCTTTTCAATACTTGAAATAAAAAGGCTAAAGCAATACATTATTTTATTCTTTTGTATATTAATTTATTTGCTATACATAATAGTAATCTGTAAGATGATATGATTTATAATAAAATCTGGAAAAGATAAAGACCAATCAACACCAGGCAGCTATTCTTAAATATATTTTAAAAAGTTTCCACAGAAATGATTTCTCCCTTCTTTTGCACCTTATCTGAGATTTTGGCATGTGTAGTTTTGGTGGGGAGTGTGTTGATTTTTACATAAATATTAAGTAGACTAAAGAGTAAGTGTTGTGTCATAACGCATGACTAATAGTATATGACTAATAAATAAGAAAATAGAAAGCGATACAACATAATAGACAGAATGGCTCTAATAAGTATGAGAAAAGCAACAGACCACTAAACATAGAGGGATTTTAATGTGTAATAAAAATTATGAAATAATTCCAATGTACTGTATTGTAAACCTGTGTTACTACATAAAATAAAGTTAGAGAAAGAACACTGTTACATTATAATTCATACAAAACAAGTCCTTTGTAAGGGCACCAGGTTAAGTACAGTAAACAGGAGGCCAGATTAAGTTAGTTACTACAGGGGTCGATTCTCCCATGTGCGCACGTCAAAAATCGCGTAGCTGTGCACTTTTTCACTTAAGTATATTCTCCTGTCGAGAATATAGAAGTCTGGGGCTTATGCTTAGGGTAGTTACATACTTTGGGGCCAATTTTCCAATGCACTTAAGTCAAATAAGCGCATAGGTGATCACTCCTCACCTTGTCTCTGAGTCCATGCATCATGAATGGGATGGGGGAAAGCCCTCCCCGAAGGAGCCAAAACCACCGGAGAGCCAGTGGGCTCAGGCCTGTTGGGGATCGGGGCTGGTGTGACGCTAAGGCATCGCCCGCTACACGGCAGCTCTCGGGTCCTAATCTGAGGCGGTCCATCCGTGTAGGGGCATGGAATGTCTTGTCTCTCTGGCATGATGACCAGCTTCCTCTGCTATCAGAGGAGCTTCGTAAGCTCCACATCTCAGTGGCAGCACTCTGAGGTACACAAACTGGGAGTGGCCAGATCTCTGTAGGTAGGAACACCTATTACTGGTCTGGTCGCTCTGAGGGCAGCCCCTCCCGATGGAATCCGATGTCACTCCTTTCAAAGAGCATATTATGAGACTCAGACGAAGGCTCTCTCTGGGGGTCTTGTCTGTTGTCTCTGTATATACTCTGACCGCAGTGAGTGATGTTTCCACGAGAAGACATTTTATTCGCAACTTTGCCCGGTGGTTGATGGGTGCCCACAATGCCACACTCCTCTGATCCCGGCCTATGAAAATTTTGACCAGTCTCTCAGACCTGTACAACTCCAACTGAGAAGTGGCCTACAAAAGCATTCTCACAGATCTTCTGATCGTAAACCCCCCCGCTCTATCTCACTCTCTTATCTTTATCCTAGACCCAATTCAAACGAAATCTATGGATAAGGGCTAGAAGAGAGATGCCTTGTTTTGTGTGACTGCATGTGGTGTACATGCTTGTGTTTGGCTTCGTTTGAATGATTTGTGTGTCTGGCCGTTGATCAGTTTCTTACTCTTTCCAATGAGTTTCTTTCCCTTGGCCCGTATTGCCTGGTTTTTAAGGAGGGTCCACAAAAGGACTGGTAAGCCACTATGTAGTTAATCATGCTGCATGGTACAGTGTGTTCAGTGTATCTAATCAGAAACAGCGATGAACTGCCTCGCAGCCTCTGCATCGAGCGAATCCAGTGTAACTTCAAAGTACAGAATAAAGTTAAAAATTTAATGAACTCTAAATTACACATTAATAATATGAAAGTGCTACAAAAAAACAAATACCCAAATTAAAGTTAAAATTGGGTTTGTAGTTTAAAGTAATATTTTTCAGATAGACAAGGAGAGACCAGCACACATGGAAGTGGGCGTTTTTTTAAGTTTATTATCCCAATAATGCAGCAACAGGATTTATCGCAAAATTAGCTGGTCCTTCGAGCAGTGGGAACTTTGCCAGACGAGCTTTTAATATGTGATAAGTCTACAGCTCCATCACAATCATTTCTTGTTGAAGGGAGCAGCCATTTCTTTACAAGTTCAAACACTTGCATTTATGAACAGATTCTTATTTTCTCCCCATTAGCACTAATACAATGCAGAGTTGTCGCAGTCCTGGAGGTTCTCCCAGAAAGCAAAGGACACCCTTCATGCAATGCCAATCCATCTCATTAGATACACAGAGGGCAATTCGGAGACACTGTAGCATCAGCTCTGTGAAAATGAAACACAGACTTTTAAGTCTGGCAGTTCTGAATGACACCATGGTGGTGTAACTTGAGCCATCTGGTTGTCCAATAAAGTTAATCTTAAATTAAACCAGTAATCCTGTTTGTCTGAAGTTTAATAACTCATACCAGATGAATTTATGGCTGGCAATGTTAAAAAAAAAGACTCACAAATAATGAATTGCAACAGAAATTCACCTAAATGTCTTTGGAAGATAGCAGGGAAGGGGAGCGAAGCAGGGGGAACATAAATCTGGGGAAGGAATCAAATGTCACGGCTGGGACTAGGGTAACCAATCAAAATGCAGAGAGTGACAGGAAAGCGGGAAATGAATCAGGTTAATTGGTGCAAAGAAGAGAAGCCAGAGGCAGAACCAGGTTTCTAGGGACCAAGGTGACCTGACTGAACACCTCTCACTGAGACCCAACTGTAAAAAAGAACAGAACATGGCAAGGGCCAGGGGTAGAGCACTCTGCCAAGTGTGAAGGTAGAGGCTCGATGACTGTGCCCAGGCTACAAGAAATACTAGACTTACATAGACAAGGGTGAGCAGAAACTGGTCAGGCTGGATTGGGGAGCGAAGTGAGATTGCTCTGCTCTGCACTGGCCAACCGGCTGGAGGCATGACACCAAATCCGTAACCCTAGGCCAAGTCCCACCTTCTGAGCTCCACACTGCCTTGCCCTTTCATACTGCAGGGCCGCAACTGTAAACAGAATTCAAGGTTTGCTACACACCTCAGTTTTGGGTTCATGGTTTAGTGCAATTTCTGTACAACCCGGGAAACAAAATTTGTTTTTCATTATTAAAATTTGTCATTTATTATTATAACTGGCAACACAATTTAAATTTCAAAGTTCCTTTGGCTTAGATTTTGCTTTGGATCATCTAAGCAAATGATATCCCTTAATTTATGGTGAGAACTTCTAGCCTCATATCCAAATAATAGTTCCCTGAAAAAAAGGCTGATATTGTTAATAAAGCAAGTTCTGGAGCTTCTCGTGACTGATCACAGGCTTGCCGGCCAAAAGCATTATAGCCCTACTCTCGAGTCCCACTGAACTTACAAGTGTCTTGGTATCCTAAAGCTTCTATGTTTTGAACCAAAAAGTAATTCTTGAATCTTCAGAAATAAGGGCTTTGATGAAAAAAAAAAGTCGAACGAAAGTTTCTGTAAAAGTTCTGTGGTAGAATTGCAAGTGGCGGCTTTCAGAGGAGCATAAACGGGCAGAAGGCTGGTGAGCCATTCCACATCATCGCTGCTGGCAACCAGAACCATGGAGCATGACCGGCACACCCACAGCAGGCCTGTAACAAGTCAATCAGTGGCCTCAGGTGCTCTGAAAAAATACAGGAGAGAGGAATCACTGCAGTACATTTAAGGACAATAAAAAATGTTTCTTTTTGTTTTGGAAAAAAATACTATTCTCATGTGGAGTGGCTGATAGGCTCCTATACATGTAGCTCCTTTTTAAATTTAAAAGTTCTGTCTTGCTATTTTGGAAATGAAATCTCCAACTGGTAATTAATCCTATGCAGAATATTCTCTTTCCCATGGGTTCTTTCTACACAAACTATAGCACAAAGCTAGAATTTATTAAATCCTGAGTTTTAATACATCACTAAGCACTCATACTTTCTGATGAATCCCTCATATTTGCACTGGAAGAAAATCAGGTGGGCCAGGCCTATAACAATGGACTAGGTGACAAAATCACACTACAAACTCAGCGACATATTAATTATCAGTTTTAAAGTGACCCATGGTATTACTAAGACCAAATGAACAATGAGAAAAAAAGATCTATTTCCCCCTCAACAGCTCATTTCCTCTGATTGATCTAACCATGCCCATACATGCCTGTCAGACACAATCATTTTATTGTACTGCATAATTCGCTGTGAACACTGAATGGGCGGGCCTGAGTTTATCATACTGTATCCCTCGCTGTGAATGCTTAATGGGCAGGCCTGAGTTTATCGTACCGTATCGCTCGCTGTGAACGCTGAATGGACAGGCCTGAGTTTATCGTACCGTATCACTCGCTGTGAACGCTGAATGGGCGGCCTGAGTTTATTGTGCTGTATCGCTCGCAGTGAATGCTTAATGGGCGGCCTGAGTTTATCGTGCTGTATCGCTCGCAGTAAATGCTGAATGGGTGGGCCTGAGTTTATCGTACTGTATCGCTCGCTGTGAATGCTTAATGGGCAGGCGTGAGTTTATATACTGGTATACTAGGAGTCTACAACCTTTTTTACTAAAACTGTCTATGTATAAACTGAAGCATTAATAAATACTGTAGTCAATTTACTTATTACAAGAACGTCCACATAAATTTTTGTTTTTATGAATCTGTAAGTTTTTAGAGAAGCTAAATATTTGATAAAAGGGACCAAGATGAGGATTCACTCATTTGAAGGACATTTCTGTATTACCCCCGAGGAAGGTAAGTTACTGCTATGCAAAATATACTTTTAAAGTCAGTTTTATGTAGAGCATAGAAAAGTATATAAAGGTTAATGCACAACACGGAGTGCTTTATACGTTTTTAAACGCACAGTTTGCTTTGTGTGTTTAATAATGTAGGTAACGCTTCACTTAAGGGTGGGCTTCATAAAGCTACATGACACCATTTAACTGAATTTGATGGGAGATGTTTAGTGGTATGTGATATTTCACTGTGTTACATTATGATTTGGGCATTTTTCCTAAGATGTTTCGTTATTTTGCATTAATGAGTTTGGTGAGGTAAACAACCCTTACAAATGAGTTTTCAACAAGCAGCATGTACAGAGCCAAGAAGATTTACCAGGTTAGGGTGACATTCTGGAAGCATAATATAAAAGCTTCCAGCTGAAATAAGGTAAAAAAATGTTGAAGGTGCCAGGGCTTTTGAAGCACACAAAAGTGATCAAACACTTGAGTATGGAGTCACAAGAAGGCAGCTGAGGTGGAGGACTGAGTTCCTTGTGTTTCATCCAATAAAGCTGTAGAAGTCTTTTGGATGAAACAACTGTCAACCACTTTAGTACTAGGGAGTGGATGCTTAACCTGAAGATGATTATTAGCTAGGCACGGATTTTTAATTCATTTTAATCCCAAAATAAATTAAGCTCCTTTTTTAAAAAAAACGTGACATTCAGTGAAAAGTTCTCTCACATTCCAACCATTACAGAAAAAGAGAATGGGACTGAGGTACGGTAACACGCGAGGGGCGACCCGGGAACGAGACCCATGGCTGGCAGTAACCAATGTGGCAGGTTCGCCTGGAACATATGTGGACTTGTGTTGAGTTGACAAAAAACCATTCTGCACAACACTGTTGCAATGGCTGCACATTTTGTGAGCCCTACTACATCCGGCCATTCTCTTCTGACCTTTCGCACTAATAAGATGTTCTCAGCCTCAGAAATGCATTAACTGGAGGTTTTTTGTTCATCGTGTGATGCTCCATTAACTCCAGACACTGTATTGCCTCAAAGGCAAGGCTGGACTTTTGCACAGGCTAACCTGGTCTGTATCCCAGGGCCCCCAGCTGTAGCTGGCCAAATATTTTTTTTCCTGGTTGTTACAGCAGCAATATATGCAGTAGATAGGGACCCAACAATGACTTTAGTACAGGGGCCCCCACTCCTCAAATTTGGCCCTCAAATTTGTTCACTTGTTCACCTGACCTTGTCTGCATGCTGAGTTTATTCAGATACACACTAAAGCCTTAATGTCTTGAATGAAGTAATAGGTCGAAATGTCCAAACACTCCTTTTAGTCAACAAATTATGGGCTGGTGCTATAACATGAGATGGCACATAATTTTAAAATGTTTTCATTTCGCTCCACAGTGGATTACTGATAAACAATACTACCATGCCATGACTAGGGACTTTATTACAAGCTGATACAAGTTCTGTATGCTGTTATCAATCTGAATGCAGCTGGGAGCAATTTAAAACAAATACAATTAGGATGGAAAATGTTACTGATGATAGGAAGGTGATAATGGAGACAGGCTTAAATTTAACATTACTTTTAATGGCATTGGTAATATACAGTATACAGTGATTTTGTTTGGTGAAATTTTGATAGATTTTTTGTGGAATGGATAACAAATTTGATATATGAAATGCAGTCTAATAAATATAAAACAGGTTATAAGAAAAATAATATGCAGTATATATATAAAAACATAAAATGCAAAACTTGTGACTGGCATAACATTTTGCCTACAATGTCTTTATTTTCTTGTTTCTACCTTAAAATTGCCCTTTTCGACCTCCTAGGTAGACCTCATGTATAAACATGAGTCCCTCATTAAGGAAACAGCAGCCCGCGGTAAGTGAAAGACACAGCGACATATGGCAACGTGTCGTTGTTTCTTGTTGTTCTTCAGTGATGGCAAGTTCTCTCACTGACTCTGCAGGTAAACACTTAATAATTTTCCATCCATCATCCATTTTCTGCCTCTTATCTGAGGTCAGTTGCGGGGGCAGCAGTTTACGCAGAAATGCCCAGACCTTCCTCTCACCAGCAACCTCCTCCAGCTCCATCAGGGGAATACCGAGGCGTTCCCAGGGCAGCTGAGAGATATGACCTCTCCAGCATGTCCTGGGTCTGCCCCGGGCCCTCCTAGCCGGTTGGACATGCCCGAAACACCTCCCCAGGGAGCTGCCCAGGAGGCATCCTACACATATGCCCAAACCACCTCAACTGGATCCTTCTGATGCAGTGGAGCAGCAGCTCTACTTTGAGCCCCTCCCAAAAATATGAGCTCTTCACCCTCTCTCTAAGGCTGAGCCCAGACGCCCTCAGAGGAAACTCATTTCTGCCACTTGTATCCGCAATCTCATTCTTTCGGTCGCTACCCAGAGCTCCTGACCAGAGATGAGAGCAGGAATGTAGATTGACAGGTAAATTGAAAGTTGTGCCTTCTGGCTCAGATCCCTCTCTAACACAACGGAACGGTGCAGCGTCTGCATTACTGCTGATGCTACACCATTCTGTCTGTCTGCACTCTTCTTCCCTCACTTGTGAATATGACCCAGAAATACTTAAACTTCCCTCGCTTGAGGTAGCAACTCACCCCTCAGCAGTAGAGGGCAATCCACCATTTTCCGATGCTGATCCTCATCCAGTCCGCCTCACACGCATCTGCAAACTGCCCCAGTGCATGCTGCAGGTGACAGCCCGACAATGCCAGCATAACCATATCATCTGCAAGGAGCAAAGTCGCAATCCTGAAGCCACCTGCCCGGACCCCTTCCACCACCTGGCCGCGCCAAGAAATTCTCTCCGTAAAAGTCATGAATGAAATGGACAAAATCGGTGAAAAAGGGCAGTTCTGATACAGACCAGCACCCACCAGGAACAAGTCTAACAAGTCTACTTACAGTTGGCAATGCAAATCAAGCTCTTGCTCTGTTTGTATAGGGACCTGATGGCCCACAACAGCGGACCCTGTACTCCATACTCTACATAACTGTATGTCCACAAAAAACTTGTAGACTAGTTAGGCAAACTCCCATGAACCCTTCAGTATCCTTGTGAGGGTGAAGGGCTGGTTCAGTGTTCCATTACCAAGAGGGAATCCGCATTGTTCCTCCTGGATCTGAGGTTTGACTAACATGTGGATCCTCTCCAACACCCCGGCATGGACTTTTCCAGGGAGGCTGAGGAGTATGATCCCCTTGAAGTTGGAACACATCCCTCAGTCCCCTATCTTAAAGATCGGGACCACCACCTCAGTCTGCCACCCCAAACAGTCTGTCCTCAAC
>JAODKN010000039.1:4930258-4942355 GCA_026774425.1 Petrocephalus zakoni | reverse complement strand
CCCCTTCCCTGCTGTAAACAGAATAGGTCTAAGCCCTGCTTCCCCTTCCTGATTCGCCTGATGGTTTGCCAGTGTCTTTCCAAGGCCGACTCAATGTCCTTCTCCATGGCCTCACCAAACTCCTATCACACCGAAGTATTTGCTTCAGCAACTGCTAAAGATGCTTTCCGCTTGGCTTGAAGGTAACCTTTCAGGAGCCCCACAAGTTAACCAAGCTCAGAAGGCATCCTTCTTCAGCCTGACAGTCCCCTTTACCTCTGGTGTCCACCACCAGGCTTGGGGATTGCCACTGCGAGAGGCACCAACAAACTTATGACCATAGCTCCTCACAGCCACATCTGCAATGGAGTCCCGGAACATGGCCCATTCAGGCTCAATGTCCCCTGACTCCCTCGAGATGTAAGAGTAGTTCTGCTGGGGATATGAGCTGAAGATCTCCCAGATGGTGACTTCTGCCAGATGCTCCTCACTATGTGTTGGGGTCTACCAGGCCTAAATTTCCTTCTGGATAAATGAAGGATCTCTATCTATCTATCTTTCCCCACCATTGTATCCAACTCACCAGCGGGGGGAATCAGGTGAGTGTCCAAAACATGCGCACATACATTTAACGATACAGTAATAAAATTGATCATTGAACTACGGCCTAGGGTGTTCTGGTACTGCACAGAAGTCTAATAACTGATCACTGCTTGAATTCTGATCGGGCAGGCCATTCCTCAGCGTTAAAGTCCACCAGCAGAACAAGGGGGTCCACAGAAGGGGCGCTTCCAGCACCCCCTCGAAGGTCTCCAAGAGGGCCAGATACTCTGAGCTGGTGTTTGGCATATACACACAGACAACTCAATAATTATATAAATTGATACAGGCTATTTTTTTCAGCGACAGGTATAACAACAGTTTTTAGCACTTGCTAAATTGGGGTCGCCAATTCACACATCTGGTGGTTCACACTTTCACACAAGAAACCTTACGGCAAATCTATATTATTCCATCATAAAACTAAAATTGGCTACATCAAAAGCACTGGGGTAGTTTGCAAATCCTACTGACTATTTACAAGGTAACATACATGTAAATGAGTCTGCAGACTCAAATTGAAAACCTTATGCCTAGCCAGCCACCCAAAAGTCAGCAACATTGCTAAATTCCTAAACAGTCTCCAGTGCTTCACTCAACAATGTAGCAACAGCCTAACTGTGTATGTGACTCAGCCTAACTGCACTGTACAGAGCCTAACTGTGTATGTGACTCAGCCTAACTGCACTGTATACAGCCTAACTCTGTATGTGACTGTGCAGGTTTGTAGTGGGAACTGAGTCTCTTCTGCTGTATGACCCCCTTTCTCATAAAAAAAACAGGCATCAGGTAAAATGAAGATGGGACAGATACATCTTCAATCCCACTCAGTGTTCCATAATGGTAAAGTAATGCTTCTCATGTACTTCCAACTGATAACTGTTATGAATAAGGGGGGATAAGTCGCCCCTGCCCTTCTCAAACACAATTACCTGTTACTGTTTCACATTCACACTGGAGTCCTGTCAGAAAGTTACCGCTACATCTTACTAGGTCACCAGGGGATGGATTAACGGGTTTATTTTATTGATTTGCTCCCATTCCTGCAAGACGCCATAACAATAAAATAGCCATATATCAGCGGGTTTCCATGTGTTTGTGTGAATGGGCTATAAGAGAGCCAGGAGAGAGCTGCATCGCCACCCCCCACCTAACCAATTGCCTGCTGTGTTTACCTACCTCGTCTGTTCTTTTCCTTGGAAAGTACTTAAGTAAGCTCATTTTTAATAGCTTTATAACAGTGACTCGTAAATGACAACGTAATATAGCCTATTAGTGCTATTAACCAACTGACTTCCGTAATACGTGCCCTGGGGATGGGGGCGGGAACCGGGTTTCCTGAGTGAGTCACTAAGGCACTGGATTTAGATGATTGGATTGCTGCTTCTTTGGCTGATGTACACTGATGTAGCGTCAAGATATGGTAGCTCAGAAGGACAAGCATCCAATAATGTTCTAACCAGTTATCCTAGTCAGTCTCATGTGGAGCTGACAGCATAGTGGAGAAGGCTGGCCCACATCATACCTTTTATTTTTGTGTAAAGCAACTTAAAAGTGAGGATCAGAGATCAGGTCAGCCAGTGTCCTTGAAGCTGATAAGGGCCGAGTTCAAAGCTACTGCAGTGATATCACACACAATCATTCTCTATGGGTGGTTTAGAGACAACAGTATAATCCAACTGCATGTTGCTGGATTGTGCAAGGAAACTGGGATAGTCAGAGTGAAACCACACAACATGCTGGTGCACACATGCAGGGTTCAAGTGGGATTCAAACCCCCAACCCAAAAAGGTATAGGGTGGCCCATCTTATCAGTCAATCCCTTTATAAGTCGTGTCACAATCATCTGTCATACGTGATTCTGGGCCCAGTGGCAGTGTGGGAATGGCGAAACAATAGGAAATGCTTTTGTTTGGAGATTAGATCAGTGTTTCCCAATCCGGTCCTCAGGGACCCGCAGACAGTCCCCGTCTTTGCTCCCTCCTAAAATGTGGGCTGTCTGGCAGGAAGCTGGGAGAGAGCAAAAACATGGATCATCCATGGGTCCCTGAGGACTGGGTTGGGAAACACTGGATTGGATGATTAAAGGATAGTTCAATGTATATTTTTGATAAATAGAATAATAATAATAATAATAGAAATGATTCCCAAATGAGTTTGTAACAGATGTCTAATAATAATAATAAATGTTATAATAATATAATTATAAATTGTTGTATTTATGTTGTCATGAATATGCAGTGTTAAATTCCTTAACTTTAAATACATTTTAATTAATTGCAGGGCTAACTGTAATCTAGCTCTTTATAACCTTGTCAGTCTTCCCTGTCATGACTAATATCTTAATCTATTCAAACAAAATTAGCATCAGTCAGAGTCTGTCTTCTCAGGTATGTTAAAACAGCCCTGAACAACAGGATATGAACAAGCCAAGCCTGTTAATCTGATTCAGCCCATACTGGCAGATGGGTGCCATTAACACTGCGTAGGCTGCCCTCTGCGCTATTTCAGCAGTCGTGTATTCATAAAAACTAGAGCCATTCAGGCTCTAATACGCGTATCTTCAAATCACCTAAAACTGCACTTGAGCACAAATTTAAATTAATAATATTTTTTTAAGCATGTGATAATAGCTTGCTTATTTTCCTGTTGGGACAGGGAGCGTGGCTCAGTGGGTAACCCTGTTACCTTATACCTCCAGGGGGGGCCGCCCTGATCCCAGCTTCTCCCTGTGGCTGTGGGTCTTACGTGAACATTACAGGCTTCCTAGGGATACTTCAGTGCCCTCCAGCAGTCTAAAGACTCTTCGGCTCATTGGCATTGCTACATTTCTCACAGTGGATGTGATGGACTGGCCTGCCCAAGGTGAAGCACAGCTGTATGCTTGGACTGTCTGACCAGGATAAGCACTCAGAAGTGGGGCAGATTTCCCAGTTGGGTGATTCAGTAGGTATAAATGTAGGTTTTATTCCTGATCTGCCTCTGTATCTGTGGAGTTTGCATGTCCCCTGAGTGTCCATGTGAGTTTTAATTGCTTATCCCAACATTCCAAATTGATGGTTTAAACTAAATAGTGTCTAAAATTGCGGAGTATGTTTTTTTTTTATTTTAGTTTTTTTTGCTCTCAGCTCTGTGCCCTAGACTAGATAATTGGATATTGCAAAATGGATGTATCATTCCCCTTTGGAGCATCTAGTTGTTACATCACATGGGACGAATGAGGCAAGAGACAGGCGTTGGGCGGGACTCAGGGCAAGGCCCAGGAGGTCTCATTCCAGATCCTCTGGATGGCATTTTCTGGGTGGGCCCAACCTGCCCTGGCGGTTGCTGGGGACTTGGGTGTCAGCCTGGAGGTGGTCAGGGAGTCAGGCATAGGCCTGGCGGGAGGCTCAGGCAGGTGTGGTGAGCAGGACGATGAAAAGTTTACAGAATCAAAATATACTACAAAAAGTTTGTAGTAATAGTAGTGATAATGTGTTTCGATGAAGATCATTATTATTATTATTATTTGTAGGAGCAGTAGTATTATCTCTACACCTGAGTATTTTTCGCATGATCAGCCTATTCTGCATTGTCACTGTTCAAGTGTTTGAAATGTCCTCAAATTTACTTTCAGTTAGACATTCTGCATTGTCCTTTTGTATTCAGTGATACCAGTATTCTGAGAACTCAAGATCTGTATTTTACTTCTGTAACACAGGCCAGAAGAAAATGACTACCTGTATTACAGGGTATAACAAAAGATTATCTCCTGGGAAACATCTAATTAATTAAGTTCAATTTAATGTTCTTTTCATTAAGCATTATTCCCAGTGCAGTTCCACCAAAGTACTTCACAAAGATTCATAAGAAAATCATTATAACACAGTTAAAGTACTTTCCTGACTGCTGTTCTTGGCCCATTACATAAATAATACGCTTTTAAATTCTTTTTTCTTCAAGAATTTTAAAATGTATATAATGTGAAAGGATATATGTACAAGAACCAAAACCAAAAAATACTAAAAAGATGATTTTGTTTGTCACGCTCGGCGCTGCCATGCATGTTTGTCCCTCTGGTTCCCTTAGGCGGGGCTTGATTAGCCTCACCTGAGCCCTGTTTAGCTTTGCCTTGCGTTTCTATCCTCTTGTTAACCCCGTACACCTGCCTTGTGTTTGGTCCTTGGTGTGTTTCCCTTTATTAGTCAGTCTAAGTCCAGTCTCCCCTGTCAGATATTGTCGATGCCTTCTGTGCTTGCTGTCTATTTTGCTCCCGTGTTGTCTGATAAACGCCCCTTGGAGGGGTTTTTCTGAACAGCCTGCATTATGGGTCGTGCCTCCCGCCACAAACGTGACATTGTTCACTTTTCAAATAATTTTGCAAACTTATCTAAAAAAGGACTTTTAGCCAACATGACAATGTCTTGAACTGGCTGCAGACAAATCAATGCAGGTAGCATTACAGTGACGTCATCTTCTTTGCAGATCGCTAAAAGGTAAAAGGCGCATTTTATTTTATTCTTAATATAATAATCTATAATAAATACCTTATAGCACTGGGTGTATGACATATAAAGTGATTAACAAGTGTTAAGACTTCAGAATTTTCGAAGTCACGCATACATATGTTTTATATAGTTTTCATAACTAAATGTCCATACTGTCACTTACCCTCATTTGACATTACACATTATAATAGGATGTATTTGTTTCATAATGCCTTATGGATGTTACATGCATTCATACAAATTATAACACTTGTCTATCAGATTTCAGTTTTACGTAGATTACCAGAAAAAGAAAATAATGACAATAAAAGGGACTTTTACTTAGGCACATTGAACATACTGCACATCTAAGGTGTTTCTTTTTTAAATAAGGCACACTCGTTCTTAATTAAAAGTGTCATTACCCAGCTGTAAGAAACTGCTGATGGCGGTGATGTTACAGTGACCTGCAAGGACAGCACATCCCTTCAGTCAGCATGAATTCTGTATTTATACACTGGAAAAAATAACTTTTGGTTGGGTTTATTTTAAGAAAAATTGGTAAATTGGTAACAATTTGCACTAAGAAAATATGGTAGATTTAATCTATAGATTTATTTTTAAAGCACCGTTCATACAATATTAACAAAAAGATTTTACTACAACAGATATGTTCAAGCACCTTGAGCAGGCTGCATTGTTCTCGAAGATGATTGCAACATATATTGCATCATCTTAACAATAATTATTTTCAGGATGTGTTGAATTAATTACCGCAAGTTTCCTCCTGGTTACCTCACAAAAGATACACAAATACAACTCAGTAAGGTTACATCCTTAGAAAACTTACAGATTAAGAGTTTTAAGTTGATAACTGGGCCTGAAGTTGTGGATGTGGTGAACTTAAGCTCCTGTTCAAAGTCATTTACACATTCGCCTGACACAATGTGAACACACTAATTGAATGAAAAGGCAGGAAGGTAATCAACAATTACTCTGACTAAATCTTTATTTTTTTCGGCATAACACAAAAAATTGTCTTCACTTTCATTAACTAAATGATTAGGCCTACACTTTGTTGTCTGTGTTGTCTAAAATCGTCAGTGGCATGAGGGTTGCATTTACTGCTCTTTTGTGAGGCAAACATTGAATAGATATTGGTGCTACATTCGTACATTTTCTGAAATGCCAAACAAGGTCTTCCAGAATTGAAACCAGATGAATTACAAACTGAACCTGTAAAGAAAGCCTTTTGCAAGGTTTTGGGGGACCATCGCCTCCCAGCAAAGCTTACATGATTTATTTTAAACATCATGTGTTTCACTTGAAACTGGAATTTTTCATACTTGGAGAAGAGTTACCAAAACACCAAAAATGTGATAAATTCATGTTCTTTCTGTTGACCAATTCCAAAAACTGCACCTAAACAACCTAGTGCAAAGGGTTAAGAGTCTTAACCTTGCATAAGGGTGAAACATTCTCTCAGGGTGGTTTTGACTCCATATGCCTGCTAAAGCTACTAATCCTGCAGCACAAAAATACTCAGCTACCAACTAGTACCTAGCTAGCTTAGCTACGGTCAGTACTGCTTTTACATTTATTTCACATTAACATTGCTGCAATAATCAAATACACCTTTACTACACTGAAATTCAAATTGAAAATGAAATTAAAGGAAGAAGAGATTAAATAAAAAAAATTATGAGGACTGTAAAAGTTCCTTGACAAACTACGAACTCTTCAGTGTCAGTCTGTGTGTTGTGTTGTTCCTGCAGATCAGTACCTTTGCGTGGGGAAATTTATCACTGATTTGATTAAAAAAATTTCATAACACTCTGTCAGGATCTGCCTCACTTGAAATATTACTGTAAATGCAATAAACAGTTTTAAGTAAATTAACTTTTCCTCCCATAGCCATACTGTGAACAGTACATATGTTAATTAAAGACAAGGTTAAATGCAGTATAGAAACATTAAGTTTCCATAAAACATATGTTTTCCTTGCAAATATCTATAATTATTTTTTGCTACATTTACTGTGGCAAAAAAACTTTTATAACAAAGAATATCAATGTAAAGCAATGCAAGAAAGACAGTCACCAACTGTGTCATCAAATTGTTATTGCATTGTTAATAGATTATCATCATCATCAATAATAATAATAACATATAATAGTAATTATTATTATTATTATTATTACTGTTATTATTACACCACAGAGGCTGCAGAGAAGGGTTTTTCTGAACAGACTGCATTATGCAGAGGTGTCATCGAAGAAACTACAGAGGGGCAGATGTCACAGAGGCTGCAGAGAAGCAGGGGACATTGCAGAGGCTACAGTGAAGGAGGGGACATTGCAGAGGCTACAGTGAAGGAGGGGGCATCACAGAGACCGTAGGGAAGCAGGGGACATTGCAGAGGCCACAGTGAAGGAGGGGGCATCACAGAGACCGTAGGGAAGCAGGGGGCATTGCAAAGCCCTCAGAGAAGGGGCGGATACCACAGAGGCTGAGGTTGCAGAGATGGGGCAGATGTCACAGAGGCTATAGTGAAGGAGGGGACATTGCAGAGGCTACAGTGAAGGAGGGGACATTGCAGAGGCTACAATGAAGGAGGGGGCGTCACGGAGACCGTAGGGAAGCAGGGGACATTGCAGAGGCCATAGTGAAGGAGGGGGCATCACAGAGACCGTAGGGAAGCAGGGGACATTGCAGAGGCCATAGTGAACGAGGGGGCATCACAGAGACCGTAGGGAAGCAGGGGACATTGCAGAGGGCACAGAGAAGGAGGGGGCATCATAGAGACCGTAGGGAAGCAGGGGATATTGCAGAGGCTGAGGTTGCAGAGAAGGGACAGATGTCACAGACACCGCAGAGAAGGAGAGGATATTGCAAAGGCTACAGAGAAGGAGGGGGCATCGCAAAGACCCTAGAGAAGGAGGCCGTAGAGACAGAACTGACATCACTATGGCCTCAGTGACAGACAGAAGGGGCACACGTCAAGGAGGCCGCAAAAATGGGGTGAACATTGCAGAGACCAGAAAGCAGGTTCGGGATTTAACCTGGGAGGTATCCCAGAAGGGCGGTTTGGGATTTAACCTGGGAGGTATCCCTGAAGGCCGGTTCAGGATTTAACCTGGGAGGTATTGCCCAAAGGAACAACATGGATTCACTCTCTTGTGGGCCCACCACCTTAAAAGGGAGTTGTGGAGGTCGGGTGCAAGGTAGATCGGATGGCAGTTGAAGTCAGGGGTCTTAACAGACTTATTGTCGACTACCAAATCTGGCTTTTGGCTCACGGAATGTAACCTCTGGTCAGAACGAAACCTGACTTGGTGCGGGAGGTAGAGCGACACTAACTAGATATAGTCGGGTTCACCTCAATGTACAGTGCGGGCTTTGGAACCAGACTCCTGGAGAGGGGGGGCTGGACTGTATTCCACTCTGGAGTTACCCTTGGTGAGAGGTGCCAGGCAGGTTTGGGTCTACTTATAGCCCCCCAGTTTGGTGCCAGGAAGTTGGAGTTCCCTCTCGTGAATTATAAGTCCACCTGCTTTCAAGTCAGGGGACGGGCTCTGACTGTTGTCTGTGCATATGCACTGAATACCAGTTCAAAATATCCAGCCTTCTTGGAGACTTTGTAAGGGGGACTGGAAGGCACCACTTCTGGGGACTCCAATGTTCTGCTAGGGGACTTTAACACTCACCTTGGTAATGACAATGAAACCTGGAAGGGTGAGATTGGAAGGAATAGCCTGCCCAGGGTGATTGGACTTTTGTGCTTACCACAGTTTGTTCATAATGAACGCTGTATTCTAAGATAAGGGTGTTCATAAGTGCACCAGAGCACCCTAGGGCACAGTTTGATGATTGATTTTGAAATCGTATCAATGGGTCTGCATTAGGACACTCCAGTGAAGAGAGGAGCTGAGCTATTAACTGATCACCACCTGTTAGTGAGTTGGAATCGACGGCGGGGGAAGATGCTGGACAGACCCAGTAGACCAAAATGCATAGTGAGGGTATGCTAGGAGAGTCTGGCACATGTCACGCCTCTGGCAGAACTTCTCTTCCATCTGGAGGGAGTCAGGGGACTTTGAGTCAGAATGGGCCGTGTTCCAGGACTCCATTGCTGAGGCAGCAGTGCAGAGCTGTTGCTATAAGGTTGTTAGTGCCAGTCATGGTGGCAATCTCGGGGTCTCACATGAGGGGGAAGAAGGGAGCGGGAGATCGACAGGTGGATTGATGCCACGTCTGCAATAATTCTGCTGAGCCAGTAGGCACAGCTTTCAATTAACCATTCAGTCTATGTTCCTACCCTCATGAATGATCATCAGTTTTGGGTAGTGACCAATAGAATGAGATCGCGGCTACCAGTAGCAGAAATTACTTTCTTCTTCTGAGTGTCTGGGTTCAGCCTTGGAAGTAGGGTGAGGAGCTCAGACTTTAGGGAGGGGTTCAAAATAGAGCTACTGCTCCTCTGCATTGAAAGGATCCAGTTGAGGTGGTTTGATCTATCTAGGATGCCTCTGTGGAGAGGTGTTTTGTGCATGTCCAACTAGGAGGAGGCCCCAGAGCAGATCAAGGACATGCTTGAGAAATTATATCTCTTGGCTAGCCTGGGAGCACCTTGATATTCCCCGGTGGAGCTGGAGGAGATGGTTGGTGAAAGAGAGGTATCCCTGCTTAGACTGCTGCCCCTGCAACCCAACTCCGGATAAGCAGCAGATAATGAATTTATGGTTAGGTGGATGGATTAATGCAAGAAAATGAGGAGCCCTATCAGACTATTCAGTGAAGGGACATTCACGGAGGACTACAGAGATGTAAGTTCATGCATGTATATCTTGCATGTCAGTAGTCCTATCTGATTGTATGCACCTGTTTATTGTTCTCTAATGGAGTGGGTGACCCATCCCAAGATAGTGAGTGTCCATCCACCTCAACAAAACACTTGAACACAGTATGAATTACATCCTAATCTCAATGAGTCAAAATGGGAAAAAAAACTGCCAATGCAGTTTTGTGAGATTTTGTTTCGGCCAGGTGGGACTTTTTTGCTACAAAGTTAAACAAAGGTTTGGAGTCATCCTGCCACAGAGCATGCTGGTTCAAAAGCATAAATTATCATAGTCACCGAGCAATAAGCCCCTGGGCCTGCATCATGAAGTAGGATTTTATGGATTAGCAAGGTTAATATGTTGGATTTAATGTACCCCAGTTTAAATGGACTTAATCTTCATTCACTTATATTTGGACAAAACTCCTTTAAAACCAACAAGTTTTCTTGCTATTCAAGAAATATGTTTTATGATACAGGCCCCCAGTAATGGAACTAAACTGCCACTTAACATAGCAAGAATTATTGAAATGGGCTGGGATTTTTGCTCCTGAATGAGTGCACATAATATCATGCAGTGTGCAATGATCAGCCAATCATGTAAGCATGGACTGCAATAGGGCAATCACAATAAAAAGCAACCCTGTGTTGATGCTGCCAAAGCAAGGAAGATGTCCTGGCTGAAGATCATTGATGGCACAGATGCGTATTCACAGTGGGATTATTAAGAGAATGTCAATAATTGTCTGATTTAGCAATAAAGTACATGGTCATTTCTCTGTAAGAAGTGCTTTGTAAATTTATTAAGTATTCTTGGTCTTTTTATTCTTTTTATTTTTTTTATTATGCTGTCAGGATCGATGTCCATCTGGCTCTGTCCCATGCATCTTCTAAGCATTTGACCAGCGTTTCTCACTGGCCCTCTCGTTTAGTGTTAGCCTAGTGTGTTTCTCTGCCCCCCGGGCTGCCGCGTAGCTTAATGGGCTAAGCAGATGGCCTTCATCTCCATTCCCCTTTTTGTTGTGGGTTAATTCAACAAAACGTTGAATTAACCCAATGTTGATTCAACATTTGTTATTTAGTATTCTCTTGGTTTAAATACACTGATAACAAAATTAGATTAGTGTCAGGTGGGAACCATAACCAATTAACCAATTACTAATTACTAAAGGGCAACAAGGAACAGGTGGGGGCAATCAATCCACAGATACAGAAAAGGTCCAAACACCAAGGGAATCTAAAACAAGGAAAACTGATCGAACAGGAAACAGAACAAAAAACAAGGAACTCTTAGCAAAATACACAGTTATCACAGTTAAGTTCCTGTTATGTTCCTCAGTCGGTCACTAGGGTTGTTATTGTGTGTTTACTTCCTATGTTTTTAGTGATCCACTCTTTGCTTGGACCCCACGTGTCTTATTGCCCATGTCTTCTTCGTTGTAATTTTAGTGGTACTGTAGTTTACCTTGTGGTTGTGGGCTATGTCTTTTGCTGTTAAGTTTTTCATATTAATGATAGTCTTGTAGTCCTGTTTTTTGTCATCTGCTCATTTTGACCCCTTTCTCCCTTAGTGTTCTGTTTTTTTTTTTTTTAATAAAACCTTGCTTGTCTGAAGAGCTGTTGCATGGATCGTCCCTCCTTTGTCATGCGGTGCTGTAACATATGCAGCATTAAATGAGCATCACCCTTCGAAGCCATTCAGTATTGCTTTATCCATCACACACACTGTCACTCACACACAGATTCATCTGATCGACCATTTCCTTGTTTGTTGAATGTTTTCACTCCTGTGCTTCCCGGTTGGCTAAACCTGTGGCTCAGTGTGTGCCAGTGTAGGCTAGAGATGTCATGGCCCTGCAGGAAGTTCCTATTTTGGAAAGAATTCTGCTCCAGATGCAAAACAAGTGGTGTGAAGAGTGAGAACTTCAATACAAGTTAAAACCATGTAAAAATATAATCCAGACGGGTGAATATAAATAGTAGTTTTGCATCTCCATATTTATATTTGTAATTATATAGGCAAACTGTAAGAACTTGAATAATTAGCAGGCAGCAGAAAGAGGCGCTCTGCAAGACAGGAAGGAGGGGGACCTCCACCCCCATAGTGGCCACCCCTGGTGGTGCGGCCTGCATCTCTGCTCTCCCACAGGGTCTGCATGTGCTCTCACCCAGGTGCAGCGCCCTGCATCTCTGCTCTCCCACAGGGTCTGCA